>CAJUYH010008275.1:0-15762 GCA_910591685.1 Galerucella tenella | reverse complement strand
TTGTTCTCAGTTTTTTGTCAATTACTTGTTTCAATGTAAATACGTGGTCTTGGCTACTCCTTCCTTTGCTATAGCCGCTTTGGGATTCTTCTAACTGTTTTTCTATTATTTTCCTAAGTCTAGTCTCTAAGATACTTTCGTAAACTTTCAATGCTGCGCTCAGCAATGTTATACCTCTATAATTGTTACAATTAGTTTTGTCTCCTTTTTTGAAAATTGGCAATATAATACCTACTTTCCAATCTTTCGGAATTTTTTCTTCGTTCCATATTCTTCGAAAGAATTGCGACTAATTTTCGAATATGTGCCTTTACAATCTGTCAAAATTTTATTGGAATATCTTGTTACAAGATATTGGACTTCATCGCACTAAAGAATTACCCAGTATATTGTTCTCTGTCATAGGTTTATCTAAGATTTTCACAATTATTCGTAACGTCATCATAGTCTATTATCCTTATTACGTGCTGCCACTGTTATATCACATTCGCGTAGAGTCTACGCCTATCAAAATTGACATAATTTTGATGTCAATCAACAATATCGTGTTCATATAATCTGCATTGAAATTGCGAGTGTCAATTTCTGTTGAGCCAATCAAATCCAAACAATTACAGACTTTTGTAGACCCATGGTGTAATAGAGAACAAGGTGTGTTACCGCGAACGACCAATCAAAAAAAACTTCCAAAACGCCGCCATATTGAAAAATCCTCCAAACTAAAAATAACGCGCGAAATGAAACGCTTGACAAAAAAGTGAATTTGAAACCAGAGACAAAATCTTTATTTAACAATAAAGTCACTCGATGTTCCAATGTTCAGAGTTCACAATTTATTACAAAAATGAACGATTACAACAAGTAAGATTTGATTGTGTAGGTTATAGTTATGACAGTCATTCAAAACATTAAACATATGATTGGCAATATGGCGTTGTTTTGGAAGGTGCGCAGAACATGGGGGGCGTCCATTAATTACGTGAGGTGTTCTAGGGGGGGAGGGGGTCAAGCTAAATCTTTCCAAATCTCACTTAAGGGGGAGGGGGGGGTCTTGGCAAATATCACGTAATTATTTTTCTCGCAGAAAGCGGTGTAAAGTTGCGTTTTAAAAAAAAATTACGTTAATATTCACAAATACTAGTCTTTGCTAGTCTTCAATAAAACCCAACACGTTTACAGCCCAAATAAAGGTTTTAAAGAATCTCGCGTGAGATTAGGAGAGGGGGGAGGGAGTTGAGGAAAATCCCACGATATCTCACCAAGGGGGGAGAGGGGGTCGAAAAATTCTCAAAAATGCCTCACGTAATTAATGGACGCCCCTATGACGAAAATTCGTCTTTCGTGGGAGCACACCTTCTCTATTACACCATGTGTAGATCGACAGAAAGAAAACTCACGACTTGGGCGGCCCCAGTTGGCCATTGGCAGTATTAAAGGAGTGACGATAGGAGTTTTGAAAAATATTACCAAAACAATATTATTAAAATTGCATTTTGCTAAACAACTCAACTATCACTGTTATACCGCTCATTGCTCGGTTTCAAATACGGCGCAACTAAAGGTGTTTCGAAGCAAAAGACTATTCTTGTTTGTCTGGCTTTAGGTACCTGTCATTTTTTAAGGAGATTCAGATGAGAAACAACATATTTTCTTTATCATCCTCCAGAACTTAATTTTCTGAAAAAAGTTGTTGAAGATAAATAGTAAATATTTCGACAAACAATATTTTTGAGTCTTTGTACGATACATACGAATAATTTTTACCGTACACGATAAAAACGGTTGAAAATCGTTTTAAAATACAAATTTTCAAGAAGTAACAAATTTAACTTCCGTACTGATACCATTAATCGACCCGAAATGTCTTCTAACTCTTTTCTTTCATTAATTCCGTTCCGTATTTCTTCTTTGTATCACTCTGCATGTAAACTTAATTACCTACAAATTTTCGAATGTTGAAATGATTCTTTGCAGTAAAATGTAAGAATCAATAGAAATGTTGTATAAATAAGGGTACGTTCGTGAAGAAGCTGTAGCTTTTATTTTTTCATAGAGCTTATGGTTGTAAGCTTGAGTGGTTGTATAATATAATGTAAATTTTTTTTATGTTCGTTATTTTAATATGTAAATAAATTTACTTAACATAGTACCTGCGTTTTCATTGACTATTCTCCTAATATTCCTCATATAAGTGAGAAAATCTTGGTACACTTCGGAAGTAATTGATGGTCAATAGTAACATCAACAAGTTCAATACCTAATATCGGTGGAAACTATTTTCTCCATCCACTAATACACTAAGTAATATTTACCGGAAGATTATATCTATTTAATTACTATGCCACCAAGCAGATGTCGCCTAGAATCCGCACTTGGAGTTACTGAATCCGACATCCGAGGATTCATACGGTCCTGGATGAAACGAAAACTAAGAGAGGTGGATTGAGGCTCCTCTTGGTCACAACTGAATTATTACCCAAATCAGAGCAATGACCAGAAAACTTTCCTTTAGGCTGCGAGGAAAAATATAAAAACTCATACTGTACAGAGGACTCGAGTTACAGAGTGGGTGTTGTGAAAGTAAACCCAGCCCAGAAGGCATTAAAAGTCTAAGAGACTGAGGTGTTGCCAACGTTAAGATCACCATACAAACAAATGTTGCAATGGTAACGTTTTGAGTTCGTATTCAAGATACCAAGGAATATATTAGCAAAATTATACAAACTACTGATCTATCAACATCACCCAAACTTACCAAAACCGCAATCTCCCAATCGAATTCGATAGCGAATAGCCTTAATTCGAATTCGCTATCCAGTCGATCAAGTGAGAGAGAAAATCACCGAATCCGAGATTATTCGGATGATGATAGTAGTGGCGAAAGGGCTCTTGAAAATTACTCCACAATCCGATCCTTGGACGGTGTTCCCCAAAAATCTTTGGGTCTCAGCGGCCTTAAGAATATCGGTAACCCATGTTTCATGAATAGCGTTATCCAATGCTTATCAAACACAAGGTGGCTTTTAGAATATTTAAAGAAAGATGCACACATGAGAGATATTAACACGAGCATATCCAGCATGAAAGGAGCACTGATTAAAGCGTTTGCTGAAGTTATAAAGGAACTTTGGTCTGAAGACGGTTCGGACAGAGTAGTTAATACTGTGTCATTAAAAAGTCAATTTCAACGATTCGCTCCGAGGCTCATGGGATACGCTCAACAAGATGCGCAGGAGTTCCTTCGTCACCTCTTAGAAGGACTCCACGAAGACGTCAACAGGGTACATGAAAAACCAAAGCCTATATTATTAACAGAGATTGATGAAAAACTCAGTGACAATGAAAAAGCGCAAGAGTCTTGGATAAGATATCTGCGCATGGACAACTCCAAGATAGTAGACAACTTCGTCGGTCAATTAAAATCAACACTCAAGTGCACACATTGCGGTCATTGTTTCGTTACCTTCGATCCCTTTTGGGATCTATCTCTTCCCATACCGCAAAGAACAGGTCAATTACGTCTTTCTCAATGTTTGGATTCGTTTACGAGTGAAGAATCACTCGACGGTGATGAAAAACCGACATGTTCGAAATGTAATGAACGTCGACGATGCACTAAATCGTTCTCCATACACGAATTCCCGAAAATCTTGGTAATTCACTTGAAGCGCTTTTCGCCGATGGAAAGATTTAGGGGAAAACTTGATGTTACCGTAGATTTTCCAATAGAAGGGCTTGATATGAGCCATTATGCGGCTGATAATATGGCACCCTTTAGGTATAACCTCTACGCCATATCAAATCACAGCGGAACCACTTTTAGTGGACACTATACGGCATACTGTCGACATCCCTACACGGGCCAGTGGCACGAGTATAATGATTCGAGGGTGTCATCAATATCGTCGAAATCATTAAACAGTGGGGAAGCGTACGTTCTCTTCTATGAACAAGAGGGCACGAAATCCCACCTTTAAGTCGATAACTTTTAAGTTTTTTAATTGAATATTTTTATTTTGAACCAATGCTTTATTTGGTTTTTTCGCAAAATTTATTTATATACACTCAAATAGATTTATTTATATCTTCTGTATGTTGTGGTATATTATTCATTCTTTTTTTAATTTCTTGGGAAATTAAACCACAATATTTTTAAATTCTTTATTTCAACGTTTCGGTAGCGTTCCAGCTACCGTTGTCAAGAAAAAATAAGAAGAAATTAATTTTTTTATCCCTAACTGACACAACAGAAAAAATTTGCCCTCCCTGTAAATTTTATGTATTTTATATATGGTTGTGAATAAACCTTTAAGTAATTCACCATAAAAGCAATATAACATAATCATAACCTACACTTCATCACGATTTTAAAAAAGAAACGACAGAATTGTGGTCCTATGTCAACCATTATGTAACTAACTTCCCTTTTAGGGTATGTAAGTCACAGCTTGAATGGCGAACTATTCCAATTATCCAATAGTTGAATTTTAAAATCCACATAAGAACCTTTTGGGAATAAAAACATTTAAAATAATTGTTTCCCCATGATGATTTTGTCCACCACCAACTATCAGCCTCTAGAGAACATCATATTTTTAAGTTCAACACCGAATATCCAACTATTTTCTCACCACTCCATTATTCCTTGAAATGATCTTTCAAATTCCATCAAACGCATCACTTCCTTGTTACTATGCAATCCTGTGAATGTGGATGATTATTTGAGCATAGTTTCGGTTGGTGCAGTGTCCTCTTTACCGATTTTTATTTCAACTTAACTTTTTTTTACATGTCTTTACTAGCACATGGCAGTTGATGACAGGTCATTGTACTTCAGGGGTTTGACAGTGGGTTGTAGACCAAAATAGGGGTGAATTTAGGTTATTGATAAGAGGTACTATTATTTTGATTGAATTCAATCCTGATAATTTTTAAACTTCTCCAAATAATTGGATTGGTGTAGAAGAAAGCTTTCCGAACATACTTAGTGTATATAATATGATTAGTGTAAATGTAATCTTTATCTTGAGTTAGTTTTAGTTTAGTTGACAGTGCCTGAATCCACGTTAAATATTTTTGAACTGCAAAAATTCAGTTTTGTCTTGTTTAATAAATTCTTCAACACTTGTTCTCCTGTGTTGCCACTGATAGTCCACAAAGCAGGGTCCAATTTCACAGGTACAAGGTACAGGTGACAGTCAGGCAAGATCACCTGTTATCTAGAGTAAAATTATAAACATAAAAAATGATTGAAAACAATACAAAACAAATATAAGTCATCTCTTCTGCCACCCTCAAGTGAGTTATTTATATTTTCAATGAATTAAAGTAACTCCCAGATTTTTTTATCAATATTTATTGTTTATTTAAATGGAAAAAATTGAAATTAACAATTCAATAATTTATGTTGTCAGTTACATCCAAACTGAGACATATCAAAGGTATTATATAAATATCTACATTGACATACTAGGTAGGTACTATAATTATATCCATAATGTGCCATTAATTGAAAACATAAGGTTCTGGTTGGTTCATTCCTATTATATGATCTGAAATTTCCTAAAATAGTTTAATTTCTCTTTAAGCATAAAATCCTCAGTTCAATTAATTAAGTACATTAGATTCCGTGAAAAATTAAATTTACCTAGATTTGGTTGGATGTCACTTCAAATTCAGTTTGCACATTGATATTGTTTTTACTTTCATTGGCTTTTTGTTTAATGAATATTTTATTGTACTTCAAAACACTAGTATATTATATGCAATTATCCTGTATAATCTTACTAAATACTAAACTCATTTCACATATTCAATAATTCAATACTTATTCACAAACTTAAACAAACATCTAAATACAGTCTCTCTCTCAATATTTGAATAATTTCATTCAATATAAATAATTCAGTCATAGGATCTATTGCTTCTAAAATTGATGTTTCATCTAAATTGGTAATGCTTGTATGTTTCTTTATAATACTGCCTACAGCACTTGCTAACTCGATCTTTTGGGATGTTGATAAACCTTTGAGAACATCTTCTATATCTTTAATACGCAATGCTGGTAAAACCTTATGTCGATTTTGGCTTAAAGTTTTTATTATGTTGTATCCTAAAGAACAAATATATTATCAATTTAAAGATATAATATGTAGTACATATGAAAGGAGTAGAAAACCAATTATATTGATCAGAAGAGTTGTTGATAAAAAAAAGGAGAATGGAATTGTAAATATCACTTTTAGTTTCTTAAGCAAGTTTAATGTGGTTGAATTAAACAGAAATATCATGGTATTTAGTGCAGGTGGCTGTTGAAATAAAGTTTCTGGGTCTAGCATAATAATCCCAAAAACTACTACTTCAATCATAAGTACCCACCTATAATAGCTTAGTCATATATAGTTATGAAGTTATATTAAACATTTAATTGATAATTACCTACGAATCCAATTACAGGTACTATAAAACCAAATCTTCCAGGCAATATTCCAAATCTTCGTGCCATCATACTTCCACCAAACAAAATAAACATTTTTCCAAAAGATTTTACAGGTGGTTTGAATTTACAATCAGGTACTTCGGCTTTTAGGTTATGTTTTTTTGCTAATTTTTCACAAACACTTAATATTACTTTTACGGAGTCACTCATTTTGGCTCTATGTATCAATGTATGTATACAAAATCAATCCTTTGAACCACCTTTGAACTGACTGCACTGACAGACAGCAAACTATATATAAATTTCAGATTTCAGTGATGGCTTCCTTAGAAACTGTTTTATCTGGAATTTTAAAACGTAAACGTAAACAGCTTGTTGACATAGGCGGGTTCAACAAATTTATAAATGGATTGAAATTATAAAAAACACTTTTCAAACAATAGCTCTTGTGATACAAATAGAAAAGGCGTTTTCGTTAAACATTTTACTGAAAACTGAAAGTACAAATATTGCAGAAAGTTGACAAAGCTGAAGGTTCTGTTCTGTTATGATAATGCTAAAAATGGGTACCTACCCATACACAGATGTATATTCAATACTGAATGACAAAATCTTGCATACTACAATTTGCAAAATAGGTACGGTAGTTGCTTTTTGGAGTTTGCATTTTCATAGTTCGTGGTTTAAGAGGTGTTCATGGTCAATCTCATATCTCTAACACGGTGCATTCTTTGTCTCTAGTGCTTATTTTGCAGTAGCTATCTTTCATCCTATTTTTCAATTTATTCAGAAATTTCATTAACCATTTAGGCTTGGATTATGCCGCATCTAATAGTTAAATATGTGCATCATGCATTTTGGTAATCAATAACCTCATTATACCTAAATGAATTTCTGTTAAACATTTATTTGGCATAGGCAACCAAACATGAAAAATCGTTCATTAGAGACTCCTATTTTCTATTAATATACGACTTTTTGTTAACCATAAACATACACTAAAACGATATTGTATGATCTATAAAACTTGAAATGATCTATTTTTACCTCTTTATTCCGAATAGTGTAAAAGTTTTGTCAAAGAATACACCAGCTGGTTTTGTGAATTACACGTATAACGGCAATTAACAATTTCTAAGGGTGCGTCTTCACTGATGCGAGTGATCATTTTGGTATATCAAAGATATTATGTGAGGACAGACCGTGACATTATAATAGCAGAGGTAGCTAATTTCAACAAAATATAGGTGTTTGCTTGTCTATACCAAAAACGGTTTGATAAAAGAAAATCGTTTATTATAATAGAGGCGTCATTAATGAATGAGTTTGTGTACTTATGTTTAATTGCCTATACCAAAATCGTGTACAAAATCACTCAATTCACCATTCAATGTAAAAATGGGACAATATATGGGGATAGGTAATCCGGTAATGATGAATTGCTTTTGCTGTTTTATTTTATTATAAAATGCCTTATCTGTGTAGGTACATTTAATATCCTCCACGCCACTGGTACAACTCATATACATATAATATGACTCATACAAAATTTCAAGTAGGTAAAATAACGATATATTTCAGGGTATTCCACCAGCTTGCATCATCCAAAAATTGAATGGAATTATCTAGAAAGTTATCATGAAGTTTATTTTATACATTTCAAAGTGTCTTTATTACAAGAAATAAAATAAATATGCTAAACTTAGTGTGCAAGTTAGTATTTTTTGACAAATATGCGATAATCAATTGATGCCTAACCTAAAACAAAAAATGTAGGTACCTACACCTTTTTAAAATAATAACTCTAATTTGTGTAAGTTTCTTATATATTTTATCGAGATGTGAATTGACCTTCACATTAAAAATTCTGTGTGAACATCCCCAATACCAAATAAAAAACATAATGTCGGGTTTATTAGTAGGACATGAAGGTAGGTAAATGGTGACATGTCGAAAACTTTTTTTTGTATACCTACAAGGCTCACAAGGCTGTTGAAAAAATGACGAGAATCTTCATTTTTTAAAAATTGAACAACCATATTTTTATTCTATTACTTAATTCTAAGGCCAAAAATAAGGGCTGTTTACTCTAAGCGTTTTTTTAAATTTATATAGGTACCTATATTAACATGTTTTCAATTAATTAACATCTCGATAAGTATAAAATTTAGATGTAGAAGGTATAAGTCTTCACAAAGTGACATTAATATACAGTGTGCACATAAAGTAACGTAACTTGCTAATATTTTGATTTCCGTTAGGTTACAAAAAAAATGTGAATAAAAGTTTCTTCAAATAATCTAGTCCATCTGAATTAGTCGATTAGATGAATACAGGGTGCACCGTTGCTCCAAAATAGCTTATTAACATATTTTTTCAAATAGTACACCATCAAAGAGTCATATCCATTTGAAACAACATGAAAGTTTGCATTATATTTCCTTAGGGAGCCCACTATCAAAAGAATTTTGTGCACCACTGAACTCCTTAATATTTTATCTATCAAAAGTTTCCATAACGTTTTTTTTATATTTCTCTTAATTAAGAAGTTATAGTACCTTGTAGTTTTCGACAGTTTTCAATAATAGCCCTGTATCTTCCAGCTGCAGGGAGTTACTGAAGATTTAATAAGGCTATCGTTACTTCAACAAAAAAGAAGTCATAACATCTTCACTGCTTTTCTTCTATCTCCTCTAGTTTACGAGATACTCTGCAAAACACACCAATTTGGGACACCCTGTACACAGTGTATATTAAAATATAGTGTGGATCCGAAAAGGTAATAATATACACATGTATGTCAACTTCCTGCATTTATGCCAATTTTTATAGAAATCGTGTGAAGAGTCTCCTATATATAGGTAGTGTAAACTCGTCGTGAAACAGCCTGCGTATACCCACTATAACAAAATCAACAAAATAAGAAGTTTATTTTATATTTATTTATTATTAACATGTATAACACTATTATTTTTATACATTTAAATAAATGTTCTACATAAAACCATACTTAGTTTAACAAATATCTATTTTCCTTTATAAAATATATTATCCAACAAAATATATGACACAAAAATTATTTTTAAATTCAATTCGAGATAACATAAATATTTTGATTTTATTGTTCCTAATAATAAAGAGTATTTTATACATGTAAAGCCTAAAGTAGCACATCTTTTTTATATCAATAGTCATAAATTTAATTTATTGTAACATCACATATATTGGAGAATATCTACTAATTTACAATCCTGTCAAAAGGGACGATTTCAGTCGACAATATTTAAGAAGAAAACCACTCATCACCGCTTCTCTACATTACAAGGAGCGGAAGAGCCATCTGTACACTTTGTTAATTAGCTCTTAGATAAACGCGTCGTTATTTTACTTTAGGTACCTATTCTAAAAAATTGTTTAATTTTCAAATATAGACGCTCAATTTTTTATCTAAAACAAGGTGAGTCCTATATGCATACCTTTTACTAATTGTTTTGCACCTCTTTTATAAGTACATAAGTCTTTGACACAATTAAATAATAGCAGTTGAGTGCATCCGAGATACTTGACGTCGGAAAACAATATACCAGAATTCTGAAGTTTCCTTATATAGGTACCGGGACACATATCTCAAGTATATTGCAAAACCATACAAAATTAAGCTATTTCTACACATATTTTGATAGAAAATTACCGTACAATTTTTGGTGACATACAAAGTGAGTTGGGACTATCTACCTTGCACAGAGAGATTTTGTCCTTAATTTGCTTAAATTTCTTGGCTATATTTATCCCCGGTGACTGGACTTTATAGTCTAGTCGACGACATTCAAAGATGACACCATTTTTGTATTTAAAATTCGAGTTGTTATCAAAAGTAACAATAATAATAATCTTTTACAATATACTTTGTACAAAAAGTAAAAAAACAATCATCCAAGTTAATCTATCTCCGATCTTGTCAATCACAATCACATCATTTTTTTATCACGTGTGGGTGTTTCAACTACAATATATTGTGGCAGTGATAACAAAATGAAAATCTAATGGAATAAATCTAACAGTTAAAAATCTATAATAGTTTTGATATTTTCTAAATGAAATGATTGTGAATAAAATTAAATACAAATATCGGCGATAAGCTTCTCGGAGAACAACTCGTTTTACTACATCAACTTCCTGAAGATTATGCAACACTTTTTACCTCGGTAGGTGTTTTATAAATTTAATGTAAAAAAAGGTTGTGAATTAAATGAGAGAGATGATTCTTTTTTGCTTAAATCTATTCAGGATAAGATGAAATATTGTTTACTTTATATGATGTTATTTTTGAATATGACGGCAATTAGTATTAGAATTCTAGAATTATGGTTAGTTCGTTAACCTATTAAGAAAATTTTGTTTTATACAAAACAAGAATAAGTACAATTATAAACAGTTGGTTATTACCTAATACTAATACAATATTCTTTGTTCGAAATCTTCTCAATTTAAACATAAAAGCTCTTAAAAGTGAGGCAATAAATGAGAACAGTGGTAAATTTTGTATTTCTCCAAATAAAGTGGTAATATTGTCAGAAATGAGAAGCATAGCATTTAATAATGGGTCCTCTCATAACTATATAAAGTTTTCTGCAAGAAGAAAATGAATTGATTATAATTGTCTATAAGATATTTAGTTTTTCTTAAGTATTTTTACTTCACTTTACTTTTATAATACTTGTAGGAATATTACAATTTTTGGTAAAGGAACGAACTAAAATAATAACCAGCAAGATTTTTGTTTTTCCCCATCCTCCTCTTGAAAAATTCCCAATTATTATTGCTGATATAGCGACATTCTTTAGGATGAGAAGTCTCTAAATTATTGACTTTTCAGTTGAAAA
This sequence comes from Galerucella tenella, assembly GCA_910591685.1. Classification (NCBI taxonomy): domain Eukaryota; kingdom Metazoa; phylum Arthropoda; class Insecta; order Coleoptera; family Chrysomelidae; genus Galerucella; species Galerucella tenella. The sequence continues at coordinate 4,440 of CAJUYH010008275.1, read as the reverse complement.
AAGTAATTACTAAATAAGCATGAAATCCTAAGCAAGCCACTGATTAGATCCAGTCTGGTCTAGGGCTGCCTACTAAAATTTCAACCACAATAAGGTAACCAGTAGGTTCCGGGGCACAACGATGTAGCAGGCATTTAAAGGGCAGTGAGCCTAAGCTAACTCCTGGTCCAGAAAAGCCTCGGAGCTGCTGACGAAATACTAGGAGTCGAATAAAGAGAGTGACTGGATCACTTACCGGCCACTGCTCACTAAGAGCATGTGTGTGTATTGTATCTGTATTTGGGGTACGTGACATTTACTGAGACCTGGAAGATCTATTGTGCCCCTTTACTTCTACTTAGTTCCTGACGAATGTCTCAGAGACTAGTATCTCCTTTAGTCCTATTTCCCGGAGGAATTTTAGGATATCTGCAGGAATAACTTAGGTAAATGTCTTCTATCTAGTTATCTCCTAGGTGCTGTGCCCTAGGATTCTAAATTTCTGTGCAATTCGCCAGTATCTGGAAAGAGGTTTCTTCTTCCATGCCACAAAATCTATATCCTTCTTCTTTCACTAGTTTGAGCTTTTTCAGGTGCCCATTCAGGCGACAATGTGCCGTTAGGATCCCTGATAAAACTCTTAGTGCAGTTTAACTTTGACAAGGATCCCGAGCTGGATCTACACAGCCATTGAAAATTGGTTACTTTCGAATTTATGTTTTGTTCAGAAAAGTACAACCGAATAAAATATTGGGGGCCCATTTACTGCTTTTTCGTTTGGTTTTGTGCCCCTCTGAGTGGTCTGCGGAGGACTCTGCTACGCCACTGAACACGGGATTCAGTAACAAGAAATTTGAATTGTTTTGAATACATAAATTTCTACTACAAAAACATTTTTTTTATATAAAGCCTATTCGCACAAAAACCGTGGAGCAGAAGATTTTTAAAATGATTCATCATGCCTATTGTATCTTTCCATGGAATATCATAAAACTATCATCTCTGCTTTATTAAACATTTTGCACATTTAAACCAAAAGTATCACGGAACAAAATTTTCGTAAATGCACTATACCAAATTTTTAAAATAAAGTATCAGAAATCAGAAACCTCTGGATGGTACTATACCTGCATTGAGTAATTTAAAAATTAAAAGTTCGTGACACTTTCGGATTAAATACGCGATACGTTGAAATTGAGTGAACGCAGAGTTTGTTAAGGGAACACAAAATATCGCCAGCTCGCAGACTCAGCATGTGCTGCAGATTTATGCGGTAACATGTTACGCAGAGATAACATGTTGAATATATAAGAAAAACTGCCTTCTTTATTATAAATCATCAAACACAAAAAGGTTTAAATACATTTTTAACGTATCCAATAAAAAAATTTTAATTTTCCTTCATACTCATGTATGCATGGAAAATATTATTTTTCAAAAGCTCAGTACCTTTCAATGTACTTGTCTCTATTTGGAGAAAATCACTTTTACATGCATTTTTAAAATCGTTACATACTTTTATTTACAGTCTATTAATGTACAAACTATTTACACTCAGAATTTTCAAAAATTCAAAATTTGTATATTTTCATAATGACGAATTGCACGTTAATTTTTTTAGCTCACTTGAATTTATTTAGTCATTTTAAAAATTTTGAATTTGGTGTAGAAAAACGTGGTTCCCAATTCCAATACTTATTTTTATGAGTAAATTTATCAGATTAAGTAGGAGCTCACATTTTAACAAAAACTGTTTTTCCAATAATTCTTGCCTAGAATCGAATATAGAAAATATCATATTGTTAAAATCTAAGCTGGAAGAGATTGGGGATAGTTGTAATTATCATTTTGGCCTATTTATGAGTGTAATACCAAGACGTTTTTTAAACCCCAGTGCTGTGGTCACTACCAATAAATGTCACAGTCTTGTCATTTAATCGTATATTAAGTACCAAGTGTGAAAAACGTTACTTTAGTCACGAGTTTTTTGAGTGATTGAGTGGAGCGAAGCGGAACGAGTGCCTTATGAACCGAGTGACTAAAGATGTTTCTGCCTCTTATAGGTGCTCACTATACCTTTTCTCCGCCCTTGGGAAAAAACATAATATTATATTATATTATTTATATTCACAATATGACAGACAATGACTGACGTATCATTGAAAAATCAAATGACACAGAACTACAAAATTATCACGGAATATTGAATATAAATTACAGAAGATACACTTTAATTGACGTTTAAGAAACAAAAGATAAACGAGATGTGACTTTTCGCACTAGTAATGCCAAACTTGTGTTCCAGATGCGGTTTTAGTAACGTAAGTGGAAAAAAAGTAAGTAACTACATGATGAACAAAAGAATTTAACATTCTCATGGTCATCAAGTTATTGAAAACTCTTGAAAAGGATGCAGCTTTTTACAATCGTTTTCTTTCACATACAGCCACAATAATGCTTTATCTATTACCTGTTATTCACCAGCTGAATTATGTCCTTCTTCTGAAAAGAAGAATGCTGTTTTATCTGCTTAAATTGAGGGGCAAGCTGCCCCCTGATATGGTTCATGCAATATGGTTGAAATAATACCTTTCTTTGTGTGCGTCATCGATTGTTGATGTCCTTCTAACACATTACGTTGGAAGAAATGGAGAAAAAGGCAGGTCTGTGATTAATCATTATCAAAATATCACAATAATGAACCGTTTAAATTTATTACAAACGTTAACCCTAATCTTTGACGAGAAAAATTTGATTAGTTGATGTTTAGAATACGCGCAAGCGCGACCTATCAATCGGGGAAATTGCGCGTTCCAATAGAATGGATCTATACCTTTCGTAGCGGCAATTTGTCTTACGTCTTTTTCTAATGTCTCATTGACCGTTCTCATCAGGTCTGTACATTGTTGTTTACGGTCAATTATTATTTTACGAAAAGTGAATATTAATCTTATTGTTATATATTCAATTATTTTGCAGTTAGAAAAAGGAGCGGGTAATTATTAATTTCATAGCCTTTTCGAATTTGGCTGAATACGATCCTGATGATTTTATTGATCAAATTTAAGGTTAGCTGAATGTCAACCCAAGTAGCAATTTAAATTCTATAAGGTTTGTATAGACAGCTACAAGATATGTCTTATAGGATACTTAAATTCTTATAATGGTCTACAAAACAATTATATGATCCTTATACAACTGAAAAGGGCCCATTTTTATACAACTGTTTGGTTGTATAACATTTCTATTAAAAGTTTATACGACTCTTATATGACTGTTTTATAATCATTTATACAGCTACTATAAAATGATTTAATAGTGTGTCATGTAGTCACATCTAAAAAATGGGATTGAAGCGGCACTATGAAGGTCTTACAAAATGGTTGTATAATGCAATATATTTTTTTATAATGCTGTTATTTCGAGCACAATGGAAACATTTTGTCATCTAGCAGTTTATAAGAGCATTTCATTGTTTAGTGAAGAATATCAGAACCAAATTATATTTCAACTTGACCGTGCATCATACATTTCATTTGTAGAAATGGAGATTTATCAAAACGACTTGGGCCGCTTGGGCGGACATCGTTAGTAAAATAATAATTTCATTCGGATGGTTTGATAGTACAAATTTCGATGCGCCGCAAAATTTACTGATAGATTATAGGTATATATTTGGCAAGAAAATGAAGCGCTTCAATTCTGGTAGGTACTTCAAGTAGGTACTTGAAAAAAATAATAAAATAGAATATCCTAAGATACTTTTTTATGACTTTAATAGTTTATCAGTTCATATGGATATTCTTTCACAATATAATTCTCTAAATAATGATTGAAGTCACATTTTTCAATATAGTTTCATGTTTCCAACTCAATTGCTCATAATGGCGGCGAAAGCGGTACAAGAATTGCTTAATTAAACATGGCGATTTATAAAGCAACAATTTTATCCCAAAGAAATGTCTTGAACAATATTTTATTGTCAAATGGAACGGTATACTATAACTGTTTTATAACGAAGAATATTTAGGCACTATACAACTAAAAAGTGTTTTATAATGCAACGCAATTGAATGCTATACAATATTTATTATACAACATTATACAGCTTCAATAAGACAAGCTTTAGTAACTATTTTATAATGTTGTAGCTGTTAGTTATATATTATATTATAGAACTCTTATACAATAGGTATAAAAGTCTTATAAAATGATATTTTTGATACTGTATAAACCAGCTTATAAGGTATTATATCATTTTAAAAGAAATGATTGTATAATGCGTTATAGCATATATTGTATAGAATCATTGAATACAACAGTTTTCTTTAAAAAACAAAATTATCGCAACAAAAGGCTTAATAGAAATGAAAAGTCCTTAAAACAACGCTATTCGACTATTATACAACAATTCAGTCCTCTTAGAATTCCATTTTCCTAGTTGGGAAAATAGCAAATAAA
>CAJUYH010008274.1:0-15762 GCA_910591685.1 Galerucella tenella | reverse complement strand
TGTATGAAATATCAATGAGTTGAACATGTGGAGTTAGTAAAGTTAACAGGCCAGCGCTTTTTGTTTATTGGTCACAATAAATGAACACAAAAGGTATATCAAAGATAGGGAGTTCTTTAAGTCAGGTATTTGCAAACATGCTTGGGAAGATGGACTTCAAATTCGATGAAATTCGACAAAAATAATATAGTGAGATCCCAATAATAAAAGACGTAGTCACATTTGGTTACCAATGCTAAAAAAAGGAATTTCCAATAATCAATTACCTGCGTTATCAGGATAGCATCATAACTTTTTCATGATTTATCATTGGAAAATAGTTGAATCGATACATACTCCAATAGACAAAATCACAAAGCTATAAATATTTTGAAAACAAAAATAACACACACAAAAAAGTAACAATGAACGCGTTTTATTAACATTTCCAAAATGAGCAAAAAAAGCGCTATCCCAATGGAAACCGTTCCTGGAAAGTGCACTTCACTGAATTCCATATCGTTAGAATGTCATGAAATAGTAGTTATTTATAAAACAAGGCAGTATCTAAAGTGGCGAATAACAGGCAAGTCCGATAAAGACGCTTTACTGACGTGGTGCATACAAAATTGTATCGCCAACTGTTCAGAATTATGAATATAAAAACTGAAGCATTTGATTATGACAAAGTAAACAGCAAATATAGAACAAATCTACAAATTATTCAATATATTTAAATTCAAGGTACACCCTGGAGTATGTGTGTGTCACACATAAGTCAAAGGATTTCCAACAATAATTTGTTATAAATAAATCGCAAGAAAACTATTATCGAGCCGTAGTAGGGAGAAGCGTGACACCGTCAGATGATGATTTTCGAGTAATGTCAAAGTTAAAATACTTCACTTGCCGCATTTCACTTCACCTGCCGCAGATAATAGTATATTAAGTATCAAGAACGGTGAGGGTTGTTTACCGGTCGACAGCAATGTTTTGCTGGAGACCGGTATTACCCCTAACGTTCGAGATGCTTATACAATTTTTTGCGCGATCGTATCAAATTTTGAATAATAGTTTATTCTTCAACGAGTGCAGAATGATGGCAATTATTAACGCGGATGAAGTTTCAAAAACGAGCGAACGCAGCGAGTGTGTTTTGGAATCATCCAAGTTAATAATAGCCATTCTACACAAGTAAAAGACTATACTTTCTCCACGAATAAAAACACTCCCAACGAGGATCGAACCCCGATAGTCCGCACCAGAGTCAACCATTTTTATCACTAGGCTATAGAGCATATTTATTTTTAAAACTATTTTTAATCGAAGCCCTTACATTTACAAATGAAATTAATTTCTGGAGGCGTACATATTTTAATTGTTCACTATCGCTACTGTTGTCTATTTTTTTCACTATATAATACGTATTTTGACGTTACAAACGACGCGTTGTCAAATGCGATTTGCGTTATTAGGTGTTTGACGTTTTAAAAAAGACGATTTGATTTATTCATTTTAATTCATTTTGGCGTGAATTCTGATAATAGAATGTGATTGGCTAACGAGAGTGAATTCTTTTTCATTATTCACTGGTGTGAAGAGTTTATATCATTATGCAGCAAAATATGTAGAAATAATTTACTCGTGGAGAAAATAATTCAAATTTCTTCGAAATGATCGAAATGTCAAAAGTGACATTTATATTACTCGATAAGTTTAAAATATAATTTGCATTTTGGTGAAATTGTTTTTATGCTATTTATTACTTTTTATATTGTTCTGTTCGGCTCTGTTCATTAAAAAAATATAAATAAACTTTGTTCCTTTTGTGTAATGAATTAAGTAATATATTATTTAGGACCACTTGAATGTATGTAGTCAGACGTCAGTAAGTAATTTACCTACCGACGTCTGAACGGTAAGTAAATCACTCACCGACGTGTTAGACTTAGAAACCAGTAAACACAACCTACCGTGCTGACAACCGATGCTGTAAATAAACAAAAAAAATCGATCGCGCAAAATAGTTATTTATGTACCAAGGGAGTAAAGTGATTCATTATTGGACGAGTCTGAAATTATGAGACGAGCGAGAGAAGCGAGCGAGGCGAATGAGAGGTGAGTACGATAAAGACACTCTACTGACGTGGTGCATACAAAATGGTATCGCTAACCCTACTGATGATATAAATGCATGTTGCCATGGGGCAACCCAGTGCCATATTGTTTGAACCGAAATTGTTGAAACAATTGCAAGGAATTTTTATTTTTCAAACGGACAAATTTTTTTATATTCTTTACTGAAATACCAATAAAACAGGTCCCATGGATTTTCACGATAAAGTTGATATTTAAGAGATATGAATTTTCAAAGGTTCCGAAAATCTCAAATTTGGGTACCCTGCAGAATTTGTAAATAAGGAGATTAAGCATATAGAGAGGGGCTCATTGTTAATACCCCATAACAATAATATTAATAATTCAGCTAACATAATTTTTAGGAACTTGACAATACCGTATGTTGAGGGTTTATCAGAAAGAATTAAAAAAATTGGTAACCAATTCAATATTAGAACTAGTTTTAAATCGAATAATACATTGAGATCAATACTAACAAAAACGAAACCAAAGAATGAAGAACAATCTTCAAAAAACTGAATATATCAAATATCATGTGAATGCGGCAAATTTTATTTAGGTGAAACATCTAGACCATTGAAAGTACGAATAAACGAACACAAAAAATATATCAAAGATAGGGAATTCTTTAAGTCAGCTATTTGCAAACATGCTTGGGAAGAGGGTCATCAAATTCAATGGGATTCATCAAAAATAATATTAAGAGAACCCAATAATAAAAGACGGAAAATCAAAGAAAGTGCTTTAATACAACTGATAAATGTGTAGCTAGTATTTCAGCCGAATGTAGTCAAATTTGGTTACCAATGTTAGAAAGAGAAATTTCCAATAATCAATTACCTGCGTTATCAGGATAGCATCATTAGTTTTTATCCAGGTTTTCTTATGATTTATAATTTGAATAGTTGTTAATCGATACACATTTCAATACACAAAATCACAAAACTGAGTATACATATTTCAAAAACTTAAATATTAATACACAAAAAAACTATCAACAAACGCGTTTTATTAACATTTCCAATATAAGCGAAAAAAAAACGCGCTATCCCAATAAAAACCGTTCCTGGAACGTGCACTTCACTGGATTCCATTTCTAGTAGACTATCATATCGTTGGAATGTCATAAAATGAAATATTTCATGTCACATTTTGCCACAGATATGATCTACTATGAATGGACCTTAATAAAAATTTGATAACAAAATTTTGCAGTCTTAAACTTCAAAATAATTTTTTGATTGTCTAGTTGTCAAAATTTTTTTTGTTGTGTCAGTTAGGGATGAAAATTAATTTCTACCTATTGTTTCTTGACAACGGTAGCTGGAACGCTACCGAAACGTTGAAATAAAGCATTTGAAAATATTGTGGTTTAATTTCCCAAGAAATTAAAAAAAAAAAAAGAATGAAAAATATATTTAAAAAAAAATATATATTTATATTTTTTTTTAAATTCTTCATACAATAGTATATAATATTGTTAATGGAGATTTTGAAAAATTTCATTGTTTTTACCTGTTTTTTAATTATTACTTTCGCGCACTCACAAGTATGCGTCGTTAAGAAACCTGGTCGCTGGATTAGCATGATTGAACAAGAAGACATGTGGTCCGTGGTCAGTTCTTATTAGAAATTGTCTACTGTCTATGTATGATCACAAATGTCTTACACACCAAACGCTTTTTTCGATTGTTGATTAATTTGATTCTGCTTTCTTAGTGATCTGCTAACGTACAAAACAACTTCGTTATTTTTATTTGAAAGTATTCCTCCACTAGAATCTGTTTATACAAGAAATTTTAATATTTTTTCGAGGTCCCTGGATAATCTGAAATCGGTAGTGTTACGTTGAAGAAAATGCCATCTCAGCAAAGTACGGGATATATTTTCTATAGTAATTGGAAAATGCTGAATCAGAAAGAACCCCTTGGCTAGAAATCAAATGTGCATTCACATTTTTGGGACAGTCCCGTGACTGCATTTTTAAAATAATATTTGTATTGGAATCACTCAGATTCTGTCAAAAGATAATCAAATTCTCTAGATAACAAAGCAGCTTTCATAATTCAGACGTCTTTGTTATAGTTATCAACTGAATAAGAGCACTGGGACTAATCTTTAATCCATTAGCAGTGTTTTTATTTGAAACTGACCTTTACCAATAGTGGAATCAGTAAGTGTTCTACTTTCGGGAGTTATTTCTACTTGATAATATCCTTGACCGAGAGCTAAGTGCAAAAAATATATTGCTACTGAAATTGAATCAAGAACCCAATTTTTTTATCAATTAAGCAGTAATCAACAACTAATCTACATTTTTTTACCATTTTCATCTGGTTTCATTGGTATCAATAAAATAATTAGAATCGTTAGCGACAAATCCACGTTTCCATGGCATTCTTAATTTCTTGATTTCCAGATTTCTGCGACTTCCACTTCTATATGCGAATGATATTCAAAAAACTTGAATTTGAACGTTAATTATTTGTATTTTGAAATTTATTCACAGGATAGTACAAGATAATAACCATAAGAGGTTCTATACGAAACTCTAGGTCACCTATAAGAATATTGTCTTCGATTGCGACTCCGCTGAAAATGACAATTAACTTGCTAGTCACTGTTATTATGACTATTAGTTCCATTTCCGGGCGGAACTATAATAGTACTCAATCTATGGTCATTGAGGCCATCCGCAATTTATTCAATCGCTTTCCTTTGGTTAATTACTCCAAATGTGTCATTCCAAATCTTCTGATATTACCATTCATCAATTTACTTTGTATGCTTTACAATGTCAAGTTGCCAACTGATGAATGTTTGCTAGTCTGAACCGAGTCAATGCATGGGACGATTCAGTGCGTGTCTTTCTTAACACGTGTCAACTTCTATTGGAATAAAGTTTAACGTGATCTACCACTACAAGGGAAACATTTAATTGAATTGAAAATTCTAGTTCTACTTATTACCGATAAAGGGCAATGCACAGTTTTATCACCCAACCCATAGTTGTAGGCTCAAAACAGAATGATGTTTATGGCAAACAAAATAGCGCTTACTCATTACATGGTGAAGTTTTTTCAACACGTCCTTATAAACAACTCAATTTCATTTGGATTCTCTATAAATCAATAAACGTCACTCAGCCTTTACACGCATAACAAAACCTATTTATAAATTTGAATAAGTTAGTGGAAGCGAAGTACATCATAAATAATAACAAAATGTCCGCTATTAAACTATCCATTCACTGGGGTAAATAGACAGTGTAAACGTAAAAAGTCGATATCATCTATTAGACCGGGGAAATTTCCATATCATGTCTGCCAATTTGGCTGTGATCGGCTTATCAATGTTGAAATTTACATTTTTCCAATGACCACTGAGATGTATCCCAAACATGAGTATAATCCAGACAAGTGTCTTCAAATCAGATATCAGAAAATATTTATCGTTCTAATAAAATGTGAAATTAAATAGACAATTGGTATCGGTATTTTTCATTTCAAAATAAAATATATATCTCCTATTTAGAATTATACAACTTTTAGTAGCAGTGCCTCTATTCTAACAAAGGATTGAAAATTTCTCACCAATTCACTCATATGAGAATAATAATCTGGATCACGTAAGAGATAATTTGAAAGGATTTAACGTTATTAGTTACAGTCATGATATTGTATGCTATAATCTCCTTTCGAGGTTCAGTAGTAAATAAATCCGATCAGGTACAAGCTTTTCATGATATTTTATGAACATTTCAGACATCTGAGCTTAAGACGCATCCAAAACTTAGTTCAATAAATATAACCTTGGAAGTATCAGAAAAAAAAATGTGTGAATTGTAAAATGGTACAAAAGGTGTTTGAATTTTAAATATTTTGGAGAGAAATAAGTATTTAAATACATCACATGATTTGTTTCAGTTGATTAGGATAGGTTTTGAAAATTGATAATTTGTCCCCTGCAGTTTCTTTTATTCAAAGAAATTATCTAAAAACGGGTTAGAAATCAGTTTGGTTTCTATTTTGTTCAGTTTAGACGATTCCAAGTCGCAAACGATTTCTCTCGTGAATTTTTTTTCTAGCAATTCAGAATCCTAGGGCACAGCAGAAAAATCTACCCTACAGATATCCCAAAACTGACCCGGGAAATAGGTCCAAAGTTGCTCAAGAACTTAGTAGAAGAAATAGATCGTTCAAGTCATCCCAATATACATAGATACATACATAGTACATACAGTAGAACAAATGATCAATGAGTTAAAAATAGCTACTACTACTTTGTCGTGTGCATATGTTCACTGTTAGTATATCTTGTCATTATTAATGATAATAAATAACTAAATATTGCTGTTGGTTTAAGTTAATAATCACTGTCTTAAAAAAAGTCGGAAATTTAGATGGGTGTCCTATAATATTTACTAAAAATTATTTTGTCTGCTACTAATACGCAAAAAAAAACTATTCTGTAACCATCAACGAAACTAGAAATTTTCAGGTATCTTCCATTTGAATGAATTTATTCAAATTTAAAACAGTACCTGATTAAGGGCTAACAAAAGCCATTGGCCAGCATAATAAAAAATATCAAATCATTGGTAATGAAGGTTTGTATTTAATGTACACTATTTATACATTTATTCCGAAATTTACAATACAAAAATACATTAAGTATCTTAAAAATCATCGTCAGACTCTGAAGAAGATAAGTTACCCACATTAATAGTTAGTGATTCCAAGTCAATATCACAAATAACTTTGTTCCTGTCCTACATGCTAGGTGTACATTGCTCTAAAGCTTCATTCCACAAACTTACCACTGTCTCATCACTGGATCCATCTCTACCAATATGTTTATCTTAGTACGACTTACAGTTAGCTAAAATTGGCAACCTCATACTTCGTGACCACGCTTTCCCATTTCATCTATTAGATACACATTTTGCTTCCTATGCATCTTCTTGTACTTGTAATAATTCTAGTTTTGTCATTCTTGGATCAATTTTAATCTAATTTTTTCTCAGCTCTCTGTCAATTTCCGCTTTTTTGTAAATGTTGATGACTGTTTGTTCAAAATTTCACTGTGGTTCTGGTGCATTATATGTCATGGTTTCTCTTTATTTGGCAGTACCTGTGTCTGATGATTGATTTAGTAATATACTATTCACATCTCCATGATAATCCAGAGTTAAAGATTCTGAACCGAAAACCAAACTTGCTTCTAGAACAAAGCCTTTTGAAGAACCTGCATTAATATTGATAAATCTTTCCCTATGACTTCTTTCAGGTTCACCTACACTTTCAATATCATCATCTTTCAATCTTATCTCACTTTCTTTGGAATAAATCCAAGAATATTGATTTGCTTGGATAAGCACCAATTGAATTTTCCATATATTTTCTCAAGAAGCAAGTTCTCTCTGAAACAATATGGTTACGTTCAATAAGGGCTCTTTGGTTATCATCTTTTTCAAACTTAAGCCCTCTTCCTTTCAATAATGTGCTTAATGATGTACCTAATGCAAGTAGGTAACTGTTTCCTTAGACTCTATCTCATAATTTGATGTTTGAAATGTTACTGGTGTTCCTGAAGAAATTAATACCATTATTTACTATCTAATACTTATACATTTCAAGAAATTTTCCATAGATAATTAAGAAATTTTTAACCAAAGATTAAAATTATTTAAAACCATGTAAGTACATATAAATATTGATATTTATGTTTTACCCACTAATTATGTGTTTCATTTCACATTTGATAATTAATTTAAAAATTTTTTTCGCTTGCTTGCTGAAATTTCATTCTACAAAATATCACGTTTTTTGTACATCTTGTATAACGTATTGCGTAAGTATAGCCCTTTACTGCCCTCAAGTGAGTCTGTAATTTTTGGTTTGCTACGAGTTTTTATACTTCTGTAAAAAAAACTAGGATTGTTTTCCTTCTTCCTCCTAATAGCATGAACTCTTTTCTGGATATTTTTAATGTTGCTGCTACTCTCTAACAATAAAATTACCTCGAGAGCATAATATTGTGATTCCAACATTTTCCCTGGCATGTTCTAAAACAAAGTATGATATCATCTAATTTGCTTACAGTATACACAATTGTCATAATCTGTTCACATTGAGAAAGATGAAAATATGACAACACTTCAAGTCGACAAATGCGCAGTGACCCAATGTCAATTGTACCTACGTCTGGCTGGTCTGTGCTCTCATACAGTACATTTCAGTATTACTTACCGGGTGCGTCTGATTAGTTATTAAGATGGCTTTTCAAGAAAGTAAGGTGAAAAAAAATCAAGTGCACAAAGTCGTGAAATATTGAACAATATTTCAAACTTCATGAAAGAAGGAGCTGAAAGGGGAGAAGTTTCAATACCTTTAACAAAGGTAAGATGTTTCACATATCATGAGAACTACTAAAAACAACGACAATTACAAAAAAATCTGTAGTGCCAATTTCAGAAAAATAAGTGTTTTTTCTGATTTTGTGAAATAATTATTATTTGTTTCACAACGGTAGATACAATTTTTTTATAACTATAAGTATTAGTAAATAATGGTATTTAGTGTTTTAAACTAGTTAAGACACTGCTACATTTGTTATTTGTATGCCTAGGCCGCGAAATACCTTTTTAACGTACCGAAATAACAGTTATAGATAATCTTTAGGTCATTAAAAAGTTTCACGGCCATGGCATACACACTGTTTTTCGTGCAATATTTACAACTATTAAACTGAAAGATTGTAAATAAATATACGGTATTATTGCTTAAAAATCAACAGCTGTTCAATTTATTTAACAATATTACCGTGTGCTATGGAAATGATATCTTTCAATATATACAAAATATTTCGACAGTTCTTGACAAAACGCAAAATATCTGAAACTGAAAGCAGTATTTCAGTACCTTCCACTCCTCTTGAACACAAAAGCGTTGTAAGATCAATAAAAATAATAATAGATAATCCTAATTCGATGCAAATCACCAGCAAAATAACTCGCGACGGCCGGATTGCATCCCGCTAAGAGCAGGTAGAATTTTTACCATCCGAGTTGCATCCCACGACCATCCGAATTGCATCCCATTAACCAATTTTATTTTAGCAGCAAAACTAATGTATGTTCTGATAATAACCAACAGCGTTGTCACGTTTACTTAATACTAAATAATACTTAATCAATTGTAACATTCAAAATGTTTATTGACACATAAACAAATGTTTACTTAATACTAAATAATACTTAATCAATTGTAACATTCAAAATGTTTATTGACACATAAACAAACGTTTACTTAATACTAAATAATACTTAATCAATTGTAACATTCAAAATGTTTATTGACACATTAACAAATGTTTACTTAATACTAAATACTAATGGGGTATTAAGTAGAGATTAAGTTTGATGGTTGCATATAAAAAGGGCTGACGCTTATACTTTACCAGTAGTTCAAAATTCTGATTCGTTTCGCAAAGATCGTAGTAACATTTTGTAGTTATATATTGTGTGATTTTGGTGAAAATATGGAGATCAATACGGTTTTAAGTGAAAAGGGTAAAGTTTTAATTGTTATTCAGGGGTATACATTCTGTTTTCAAAAAATGTTAGGTAAAGATACGGTGAAGAGGTGGCAATGTACAAAACGAAATTGTAAAGCTTTTCTTAAAACAAATTGTGTAAGTGATGAATTAATTGAATCGGTGTTAAATCACAACCACGAGAAAGTGCCAGCGGAAATTTTAAACAGACAAAACATTAGTAACTCTGTTAAATGTGCTGCTGTAAGTGACATGTGTGAAAAGCCAATGAAATTAATTCGGAATGAAATAAAAAATAGGGAGATAGATACTATAACAACTAAGGATGTAGAACGAATTCGTAAAAACATTCATAGTGCAAGATCGTCAAATGGTTTAATACAGGTTCCAAAAAGCGTAACAGAATTTCACAATTCAATTGAAGTAGTCCCCATCGTGACCAATAAAAATGAAAATTTCTTGTTGAGAAACGATAAAGAAAATAACATCATTCTATTTTCTTGTCAAACCAACCTTAATTTATTGTCTTCTTCTTCAGATCTTTACGTGGATGGTACGTTTCAGTATTGTCCAAAATATTTTCTACAATTGTTTACCATTCATGCTTTAAAAGATAATACCTATATTCCCCTAGTTTTCTGTTTACTTCCTAACAAACTCTCTTTCACATATTCTCTTGTTTTTCAATACTTAAAAGAAGAGTGCTTAAATCTAAATATTCCTTTAGCCCCTAAAACCATAACCGCAGATTTTGAAATTGCAATTCATAAAGCAATTTCAGAAACTTTTCCTTTGGCATCTATCCGTGGCTGTAAATTTCATTTGGGACAATCCTGGTATAGAAAAATTCAAGCGGTTGGCTTATCAGTTCCGTATCAAAATAAGTCAGGCCAATATGACGAAATTTCGAAGTACTTGACATACATCTTTGGTTTATCTTTTCTTGACCCTAAAGATGTTGGAGAAGTTTACGCTTTTGACTTGGCTGCAATCCAGCCGGAAAATGACAAACTAAGTGAATTTTGCGACTATCTTGTCGAAAATTATATAGAAGACAACGCGACATTTCCGCCACATATTTGGGCTGAACATTCAGAAACTCTTCAACGAACAACAAATGCTTGTGAATCTTTTCACTCCAGGTATAATAAATCCTTTTACTGTGCTCATCCAAACATAAATGTATTTTTAGATGTACTTTTGCAGTTTCAGATCGACACATACATAAAAATTAATAGTGTACACCTTATACCAAAAGTTCACACCAATGTATTAAAAAAACGAGATTTTATTAAAATGAAAATTAAAGAGCTAGAAAAAAAAAATTACAAAGTTTGAGTTTGTTAAAACAGTTTCGTATAGGTGTAAACCTAAGGTTTAGGGTATTTTTAGTTATTATTGTACCTTTATGTATGTTATGAAAGATTGAACCTCTTAACCTATAATCTACATAAAAAAATGTTAAGTGCAAAAGTTTATTTTATTTATGTTAACTAGATATTTTACGTTTAATACATTTTTATCCTTTTTATGTGTATCTTTTTATTTAAATTGATTTATTTCCAAATATATAAAATACAAATAATTACCTAAACTTTTAATCGGTACATTGATTTTTAAACTATATTTCAAGAATTTTAGCACAAATTGGCAACGTTGCGGCGCAGTTTACCTGAAATGGTGTTATTAATTAGTAAATACCTTTTTTCGAGGTGGGATGCAATTCGGATGTGACCTTTTCTTGGCCAGGTAAAAGTTGAATTTTTGGGATGCAATTCGGATCTCGCCAAATAACTTTCCACCCCTTTTGAACCCCGTTAGGCGCATGCAAAAAAGCCTATTTTTCCTACCAGCCTGGGGAAAAGTCCACTTTTCCGCACTCTTTTTAGTGTTGAAAGAGTCACTTTTCCGCACTAGTACGGAAAGTGGATTTTTTACGTTTTTGGGAAGTATACTGACATTATTTGAATACTTAAAATATATATTTGTATGATTGTAGTTAATCTGTATTTGTATCTGTAGAGTAGGGAGGGTGAGTGTAGGCTCACAGCACTTAGGCCACATGTGACCCATTGTGCATCCTGCCGAGGAGCTGTTCTCCTAGGTCATGGTCCATCCTGTCTTTCTCAGGAAGGTGGACAGGTCACTAGGAGACATCTCCTTTATATCGGCAGGTGTAGGCCAAGACTCACACACTCTCTCATTGACGATAACTCCGGACACTCGCATAAGACATGCCTGACAGTTTCATCTTCCTGTTCACACATCCTGCATAGAGGTGTGTCCACTAGCCCCATAGTATGGAGTTGTTTCCTTAGTTGACAGTGGCCAGTCAGAAATCCTACTGTTAAACGTAGGTTTTTCCTGGTCATCGCCAAATATTTCTTCGGCGCCAGCTTCCCAGGGTCGCCCAGGATGATCCTGGCAGGACTGCATCCTTTGATTCCATCCCATCTCTTAAGGGATTGAGCATGGGTGTAACGTTTGACTAGTTCTGCAATTGTCGAAGTCGTTAGGCCGTAGGTGTCACTGTGTCCTAGAGTTTTTAGTCCAGCGGCTTCCCTGGCTAAAGAATCGGCAGTGCAATTTCCTTCACTCCTGTCGTGCCCTTCAACCCACCTCAGGATAATATTGTTATCTGCCGAGGCGTTAGCTGAATCTTGGTGGCACTCTAGTACTAGCCTCGATATAACACGTCTGTTCAAGGCTAATAGGTCTTGTCTACTATCAATGCAGATTGTTATGTTTTTGCCAGAAATTCCTTTTCTGGTTAGTTCTTTTGTGGCAATTGAGATACCAGCCAGTTCTGTTTGAACCACGCTGGTATTTTTTCCCATTCCCCACTTAATCCTTAGGCTTAGTGCTCTCGAGTAAACTCCACATCCTGATCCTTCTTCCATTTTTGAACTATCTGTATATATGCGTATTGCATTTGCAGCGTCAGGCTCTGTGTTCTGTTTTATTTGTATTTTGATTGTTGTTAATCAAATGACTGGTGGATTAATAATAATTTTGATATAATTTTCAATAGAAAAAAACCGTATTTTCCAATAATTTTTCAAAGGAATGTCAAATAATGATAATTAATTTGTTGATATGTATTTAACAATAAAGGTTTCTGTATGTTCACTTCTGGGTTATTTTCCGCATGCTAGTAAAAAAATAGTGTACCTAAACGCTAATGCGTCGCTTGGCCATCTGCAATAGCGTGCGGAAAAATCACTTCACGCACGTGTTAGGTAAACCACTATTCTGGAAATATACTATTGGTGCTGCAAAAAATTCAAGTTCTGTTTGTGAGCGATGAAGGCAGTACACGAACTTTTCCATCAGCTCATAATATATTTCCTTTTTGAAAAATTTTGGAATTTCAAATTGATTTGTCAATATTTAAATTTCCAATAAATATGTGATTTATTAAGTCAATTCTCTAAGATGGTTTTTTCCATAAAATTTACAGAATTTATGAACTGGATATCATAACAACCACTATTATTCTTGTAGTTGTCGGAGCACAGAATCGAAACCATCATTATTTCATCTTTTCTGAGAACAGTATTTATAGAAACACTGACATATTTTTGTCTACTCCTATTCATTAACTAAATCCTTTGCATGGTTCAACCATCATCAAGACGTTTTTGTGGCTGACATTTTTAATTAAGATAAATGGAATCGGTAATATTTTACACATATGTATTCTTTTTCATATCTTGAAAGAACTACTGTTTTCCGTCTGATTAATAGTTTTTACACGTATGTTATATTCTTCAATAATTGTCGAGATTCAAAAAATAAGATGTTGCCCTACAGGGAATATTTCATTAATAACTTATAATTTATTGTGACATTTTGAGCTTATTATGGAGATTTCTTTCGAGAGAAGAAGAAACAATAATGAAAATTCAGCTAATAATTGGGAAGATAGGGGAAAATATAGATCTGATATGGATCAGATGGAATTGTTGATGAAATTTTAGTTAAACTAAGCACTGGCTAGTTTAAAACCAGAAAAACTACACCAAAACACTTACCAGTACTGCAACTAAAATATATATATTTTTTTTATTATAGAGCATCGACCACGGGGGGATATTTGAAAAGATCCTAGAGATAACTTTGAGGATAGTGGAAAGTCACCATACAGTACACAAAATCATGTCTTTGATATTAGAAATTTAACACAAAAATTCCTGACACACGATAAAGAAATTTTTAGATAAGCTATGTTCAAATATACAATGGTTTTTGAAATGCTCAAAGCAATAATGTTGTACATTTATCTACTTTTCACTCACAACTGTAATCAATACATAAATAATTTTTTTATCCTACACTATGAGAAAGTTCAATTTTATCAGCTTCAAAGAGGCGAGAGAAGTACCTTTTTTTTAAACCCACAAAAAAAAATTCTGGACAATTTTTCGTCCAGAATTTAACGTTTTGCCGATCAAGACCGGGAAATGGACGTGATGGACCGACAATAATAATTTACGTTACAAGACCGGAAAGTGGTGTTTTTCAGGTCGGGAAAAGCTTGGAGAAACCTGAAAAACACTAATTTTCGGTTGCGTGACGTACAATATTTTTTTGAGACACTTCGATATACATTCAATTCTTTATTTTATTTTTTATAACAAAATTAAACCTGATAAAATAATAAGTTTGACATAAACGACAAATTAAAAATCAACAGACTGTCATCCCTCGACAATATATCGAAACGTTGTTACCATAGTAACGAAATCAAGGTTGATTGTATTATAAAAGAGCGATTGGAAAAATGAATAATCAGAGACCGGAAATAGTATATTGTGCAACAAAAGGTGAAAGTTCAACTTTTCTCAAAAGTGTGGAAAACTACTTTCCCCACATGTTACACACTATACTTTTTCTACAACTGCACAAATTTAAAGAATACAAGTAAAGTAACTTGATATTTATTTTTATGGTTAGTGAAACAAATATAACACTCAAGTATCATATCTCTAAACTGTTAAATATTGTTATTCAAAATTATAGTTGATGGTGAAATTTGTACAATTTCGTATAGTCAAACTCGAAACGTCATTTCTTTTCATTAAATTCTCTGTTATTTGAAACTACCTTTTCAAATTTAAAAACTTCTAATATAATCTGACAGTTTTGTGACAACTAAGTAGGTATTCAAAGATGACAGTTAAGTAGCATACTAAGTTTGTCGATTTTATTTGATTATACATATAAATGTGTGTGGCGTGGGCAAAGTGTCGAGAGAAATAATATTTCTCACAGTATGAGCAATATTTGGTTTTGAAATTAAGTAAGCTATCAAAAATACGTCACTTTTCATAGCAGTTGTGGGAAAAAGCTTTTTTCTACACCCATATATATATTATCTATTCTCTGCACAGTTTACAGAATGGAAATGTAGGCCATAGCGGTTAATTGAACGGATATGATTTCATATACATCCTAGAACGTATATGAAATCCACCAATTAGCATTCGCGTTTAGTACCCGTCACTCATCTTTTTTTCAATTCAAAAGAAACGTCAAAATAACTTGTCAAAAAAAGTATCTCCTAGAAGCACTGGATCAAGAATATTTATTTACAGAAATATACTTAAATAAAATAATCCGTACAAATTAACAACAAATACCAAAAACAGAATAAAATGGGTATTCAAGGGGACTCCCGATGGACGACAGATTTTATAAAATTATGTAATACATCATCTGAAGTTATAGATTAACAATTAGCATATTCCTGGGTTTTCGAGTGGTAAACATACCAGACTCTCACGCGGAAGACCAGGGTTCAATCCCCCGCTTAGCAATTTATTTTTAATTGTTAATTATATTTTAGAATAACTATTCTGCTCGATATTGATAACGACATCAGGTAGACGCTGACTGAAAAATTAGGGAATTCCTCAAAATGCTGCTATAATTTTTCATAAAAAGAAGCGTATGTTTCAATAATTTTTTGAAGGCACTGTTATAAGTCTCATCAAATGAATGACAGATAATAATAATCAATTTGTTGATATATGTATTTAATAATACATGTCGTCGTTCGGCCATCTGCAACAGCGTGCGGAAAAG
>CAJUYH010008273.1:15863-27156 GCA_910591685.1 Galerucella tenella | reverse complement strand
GAAACAACTACGTAAGGCACTGAGAATGGTAATATATAAAAAAATAAGAAATTTACACCTGAAAACTGATATAACTATTTCTGTATCAAGAGCAGAAAGTAGTACTTCGGCAGTCGAGACAGAAAGCTGCCGCGCGACGCGTTAATGGAGCGCGGTAATCTGTCGAGACTACCAAAGGACTTTCTGCTCGTAATACACACAAGATTTTTTCTACGATCACACCAAAATCAAATTGATTGCCATTGTTTGTACTTAGCAGTTCCCAGATTGCAGTTTCATGTAGGGGAAGGTCTCGTACCTTGGGCAGGTTTTCTTAATATGAACGCCATTTTCTAAATATTGGCTTTTTGGTACTATTCTTTATATCAGATCATACCTTATATTATAACAAATTATATATAAGCCTTAAAATTTTTTTCAATTTTTTTGTGAAGCTGAAAATTTTATTTTTATTTATTTTTTTAAATTGGCCCAGGGTACGACACTAGTTTGTACCATGGGCCAGCCAAAACGTACCTTGGGCCATTGGTGTGAAAAAATGCAAATAGGGTTTTTGATTCAGTCTATTTTATCAAAATTAACGAGGAATGTCTTTTTATACAAAAATATGAAGTATATAAAAAAAACAAAACGGATTATTAGAATATAAAATAAAAAAATAAATTCATAATATGAGAATATAAAAAAACAAAAGAACTAAACGTAATATAAAAATATAAAATAAAAAAACTCACTCAATACTAATGTTTAATGATAAGAAATCAACTCCGAAGCTGAGCATATTTTGTTGCCTTGCTGAACCGCTCATTTTCGGATCGGGCAACACCATGAAGATGTCGTCTTTAATAGTGTCATATGTATCATCTTTATGTCTTATGAATTTAAATGAGTCTTTATATCTTTTTAGATACTTCACTTTAATTTCATTACCATTTATTTCAATAATTTCAGCAACATAATGAATCTTCTTTTTCCCAGGAACTGAAGTGATACAGAATTTCTGTTCTGCAATTTCTTCGTTCAATAGGTCGGGAGAATCGTCTTTTGGCAGTGAAAAATCTGAACCCGTTTCTGAAGCAGACGAGTAGTCCGATTCACTCAGCTCTGAGCTCGATGATTCCAGGAAAACTTTTTTCTTTGCTGCTTCTCGTTTGTCTTTTAACGTAGCTTTTCCTTTCAATTTTTGTTGTCGCTCAAGGTAAGCTCTTTCAATCTCGTCTTTTTCCGGTGTGTCCGTAAGAACACGACATGAACCTTTTTTTCTATTTTGTCTTCCTTTGCGAGGAGCAGCTTTTGGCAGTGGACGAATTTCAGCGGGAGATCGATAAAAACTTGAGGTTGAGGGCTGTTGAGATATTTGTTGGGAAAGCGTGTTGTCTATTGTATCAGTTGAGTTTGAGGGATGCTGAAGAATTTGTTCGGGCAGCGAAATATTCATTGTGGTATCTGATGCTTCAGGATTTGAAGCTTGTTGCCGAGTAGACTCATTTGGATTCTCCCTGTCGGTTACAGCTGATGATAGAAATTCATCTTCATTAAACACATTTTCATCGACAGGCCAAATCCCAGAGACCTTAAAGCCTGCTTGAATATTTTTGGGGTTAAACGCTAATGGATATGCCTTTCCTGCTAACTCAGCAACATTATAAATTGTAATTGGTGTTGCTGGATGGGATAACATCCATTCTTCTGCAGCAGAATTATAATAACGCTTGTAAGGCCCAAATAGGCCCGATCTTGAGGCTGAAGTTTGTGACTCGTATGTGGCGGCATTGTAAGCATCACTATCCCGTTTTCTTTGGCCAAAGAAACAGCTTCGTATGACACATGAGTTTCATGATTGTCGAGAATCAGTAACTTTTTTTCATTAAGAGATGGCTTGACATGTTTAATGAAATGTTTCATCCATTCTAAGAAAATTTCGGTGGTTATCCAACCGCTTGGAAACGCTGTCCCTTTTGCACCAGCTGGGGCACCATGCATCATAATAGACTCTTTAAAATGAACACGGGGAAAAATTAATATGGGTGGGATACTGTTTTCGAGTGCATTTATGCATGAAATCATTGTGACATTAACGCCTCTTTCACCTGATGTTGCGCTCCCAACTTGTCTTTCTCCCCTGACGGCTATTACTTTTCCTGGAACATGAACAGTGCTGTTACCAGTTTCATCCATATTGTAGATGCTTGCAGCCTCGAATTTGTTTTTTTTATTGTAGACTTTAGCTTTGAAAAAAATAAGAATACGTTGTGTTTATTAAAGCTAGTAGCCCTAGATAAGCTCGTTGCTTCGGGTTTTCTTAAACTTAGATCAGGGTGCCTGCGCATAAATAATCTAAACCAATTTTCTCCAGCCTTTTGTTTTTCGTGCCATGGCTGTGGCACTATCTTGTTGTTTGATTTAGCAAATTGATAAGCCAGTGCTCTCAGTTGATTTCTCTCTAAGCCGTAGTGCATTTTAGGGGCAATCTTAAGATACTCAGCTAAGTCGTTTTCTTCGTTAGGTGTGAAGACCGTTTTTACTGCACATTTTAGGTATGACTTATAGCTGCCAGGATCGTCAGTTTCTTGTTTTAAATAACGCTGGAGAGTGGTTCTAGGAACATTGAACACCTTTGCAGCTTGACGCCGCGACATAATTTTTTTATCTATTGCATCTTTGGCTTCCTGCAAATTTGTTTTCGATGGCTGAAGTCTTTTTACTCCCACTCTGCTGTGTGGCATCTAGAAAAAGATTAACTTTTTTTAGAGTAGGACCACAACAGTTTCGTACATTGGGCCGGTCCAACGTACAATCCACAAGAAGGCCCAAGGTACGAATATCAACACCTCTAAATAATTCACCTAATCTAAGCAAAAAACAACACTTTTAAACTGTAGAATCGGGCTATGAGTTTTGTCAATACATATATTTCTTCATAAAAATTTTCATCGCTAAGGTATTTGCTTGAAATTTGAATAAAAACACGTCAAAGTAAAAGTGAAAATACTTACATTGATGCTAAAATTTTCAATACTGCCCCGTGCACGCTTACTGGTTAACTGGCGGATATTCTGTGAGGATAGAGTCACGTGGTATGTCTAAATGTAAAATGTGTTGAATACAACAATCTCTAAGATTTACCTATCAGAAAATATCGTAATGGCCCGAGGTACAAGGAGGTCCGACGTACGAGACCTTCCCCTACCTATGTACGTAGGTAACACTTATTACATTAATGTCAGATCTCCCTATTTCTCATTAAATCATTACGAAAAATACTGTTGGATGCTTTAACATATTAGAAAATCAACTGAAATATTTTCTTCTACAGTCTATATTAAAATAACTACTAGCTCTCTTTTTTTACCTATAAATAAAATTAGGCGTGCGCCAAAGTTACTTTCTGCTTAAGAGCGCCAATAATGTCAAATTATGACAGCTCGCGGAAGACATCAACTTTGCAGTTGCTTTTCATGGCACAATAGACGACTTTCGATAGAGGTCGTAGAAAAAGATTATTCTTGTCAATTATTCTGGGAAATTATTAAAAAATATAATAAATACTTCACAGGAGATGAAGAGATGGAATAATTGAAAAACAGAGAATGGAATAGCTAAGGACAAGTGTAAGGAATGAGATATAGTATGGCAAGAAACAAAGGACAGGAAATATGGTGACAGATGGCAGAAAATACATTAGGAGAAAAAGGGGATTCATCAATCTTGAAAATGGATTAAAAAATATTTTCGAAAAAGGCTCTACCATACCCTCTTTCCTGAATTGACCACGTCTAACCCGAGATAAGCGTAATAAAAGCTCGGATCAATAACATGGATGGAATTAACTGCATGCTTTTTGGAAAATGGCCAATATTTTTGTTGTGCATTGCAGGATTGCGTATACCTTTTCTCGAAATACAGATGTGCAGTTGTCCAGTGCGTAGTTATAATTGCTGTCCCGCTTTGTGGAGTATACTCTCATTCTAGTTCCATCTGCATTCAGAAACCCAACGGTATACCATCTCTGCCTTTTTACTTAAATTTCTTTTCATCCATACGAACTAAATTTTATACATTTTATACAAAAAAAAATCATTCCATACTAATATAGAAAACAAATATTTGAGCATTATGCCGTTTTTTTGGACAAAGGACAGTCTAATATAATTTGCATTGTCTCAAACGGGAACCGCACATCCAAGTTGGTTAGTTTAATTTGAGCTGGTGTACGGAGATGAAGAGTCCTTAGAGATTCAATCTTGTTTTGAATTTTTGAAAAGTTTTCCTCTGTTATTAGGTTTACAATTATTCCATTAGTTGTAAAACGATCAAGAGTATTGAGTTTAAACTATTTCCGTCAAATGATAAATCATCGATTTAAAATAAGAAGAGGAGAATATCCAGTGGTAGCTTGTTACATTGAAGGAAAAAACGGAATAATAGTTTCCCATTTGTGAACCGATACTAATATTTACAAAATTAGGTATTGGTACGCACAAAAGTGAGTTGTATTTTGATAAATAGGTCGGGCAAACACAACTAGCGTTGTACGAATGTACTTAAGCATGATTTTATAAAAAAGAGTTCGGACATAGTGAATTTTGACGTAAATTTCCTTATCGGTTTGTAAGGTTGATGTTATTAAGTTATATGTACTCGTATATTATTTTTATTCAAGAAAGTAGTCAAATAAAGGCAAAGAGCTGTTGTGAGTGGGAATGGTGGAAAGTAATGTTTAGCAGTACAAGGCGGAAAATTCTCAACGCCACGATTTATCACCATCTGTCAATTGTAGGTAATTTTGACGTTTCACTTAAATTTCCTGATTAAACGTCCTGGAGTCTGAAGGCGTACCTATTCATGCAACTTCCATTATCTTTACGATCAGAAAAAGAAATAGTTGAAGCTGTTGCCCCTACGTCTGCTTCATTTTCTATTGATAACCATAGTAGAAGACATATTGTTAGTGTTCAACTGCTAACAATTTATTTTCATACTGACGTTTAATGGTGGTGTTAATTTGTCAATTAGGGAGCCAGCTAGCGTGGAAACGTGAAATTTATTCTCTTTGCTAGCCGTAGGAAACGTAACTTTCTCGGCTCCGTGAGGCTGGTAAAATTCAACTTTCTCATAGTGTAGGATGAAAAAGTTCTCAATTCCTGAAGCCTTTCAATTAAAACCGCTTCTCGATGTCATTATTAGTTGCGCTGACAAAATTCTACGGAATTACCGTAGTCAACGAATGGAAGTCGATTTTCCAAAGATAATCTGCTCCTTAATCACGAATCAGTGGTTTGATAAAAGCTCTTCCAAATCTCAGCTCCATATTTTCAAAAGTAAAGCTATTGATTATGGATAGGTTATATTAACGCTAAGGTCCTGGGAGATATAAAATGCATTATATATTATACTACTATAATAAGTTTATTCCCAAGGTGATAAACGGCTGGAGGACGGTGGAAAATTTACATGTCCACTTTGGCGTATAAATTACCGATAGGCTATCACGCTTTTGAAAATTCAGTGGCGGATGTTTGTGAAAGGAATCAATTATCAAAAATTGTACAGTTAGCTTGGATTAATTCATATTTGAAACGAAATAAAACAATGTAATTGAATATAAGATATTTGATTTCTCATACTTTTAAGGTATGTACGCCTATGCTGCCAACTTCGGTATCGACCAACAATGACGCATTTAGTTAATAAAGTACACTAACAAGCTTCTATTACTTTCGAGACTTTATGATTTCATTACGTGCCCAGTTTGTTCGGACTCTGTGGGTAATGCATCCAATTCTCCATTTTTCCTACAAACTCACTAAGTGAATAGCTTCCGTTAAAATATATTGTAGAAACCTATAGTGCTGTAACTAAATTGAAATTGTATTCTTATGTGTATGACACATGGTTTATTGCGAAAAATGCTGTAATTTATGGATTTGAAATGCAAAATGATCTCAAGCACATCAATAAGAAATACTCAATCCATGGCTGCTATATTTATCATGTTACCAGCACCAGAAATTTATTGAATCCACGGCCAATCCATGCTCTCCACGTCCACGCTAGCACCTGACACTCGGTGGAATCCATCTAGATTAAGAATTTGTGTAGTTTTATTGCACTTGTCATCTTAAAAAAAGAGGAAAAGTCCATGATATGCTTACTTAAATGTAAGGAATACTCAGCTGGCGTTCACAACTCAACAGAAATTCAGTTTGACAGAGTTCACAAGTTATTGAGGAATTAAATTCCAGGAAGAGAAAAAAACTTTCAGCAACCCATCAGGAGCAAGAAACAATGATTTGATAAGCCAAGTTCATTTATTCTGAGAGCATGCTAACGCTGTCCAGTACCTACCTACAAGTTCTGTGTGGCAAATTGTACCTAGAAGTACTTAAAGTAGTCAAAATCATAGACCCAACAATGCTTACCAAAATGTCAATTGAACATTGATGCCGATGTATCCCAAAATAATTACAAAAGGAAATTATATATACATTTACAAATATATTTGAAAAGAACAATGAATTTGTACACTAATAAATTTTGAAGATAAAAATCCACTATCAGTTTACAAGAGAAAACATTTAAATTTCTGAAAAGTTGAATATCCTGCACTTTATTCTCAATACACAACCTACTGTGAAATAAAATATAACTAACCGTCCTAGAAATAGGATTACTATAATCATTGGCCGAATTTAAAAAAAAAAATATTGATAAATGAACTCACTAAACACATCCGCTAAATAAAACACTTCGCTTGAGCTCAGGCGCAGATTAATGATATTCAATGGGTAATCCATATTGACGTAATTCCAAACGCAAAGCCACTATAGCGGTCCTCTAACAAATTGTTAACTAATTACTAATTACTACAGGCTTGTATATAAAATATATTATTGAAAAAATACCCAAGGATTTTTATTGTTCTTTTTTATAATAAATAAATGAAGTAAACCCTAGGCAGTGTTGTATAGGAAATATGAATAACTTGCGTGAGTCCAGCGGTGGAAGATCTAAAATTCTCCTTTTCAATGAAGCGGGTCGCCACCATACAATATTCCCCAAATAAATATAGCCGAAAGCATCTCATACAATATCTGCAATTCTTCAAATCTCACCAAAGCAAATCAGGTTTTCATAACCAGTCAGCCAGTATGATGTACATCAAAACTCACGTTATAAGGCGTTATAAGTTGAGTAAGGTAGATATAAAGTAGATATACAGTTAAGTGCAGTGAGTATGTAACAAAAAAAATGCCCCAAAAAGAATATTCTAAATAAGCAACAAAATCGAGAAATAAATGTTAATAATATTTCTTCTTCCTTTTCCTAAATGCTTTACTTTTTAATAACCAGTTTTACCATGAAAAAAAATAGACTCCATCAATATAAAGGTAACTTTATTGTAGCAAATGGAAAATTTTATTAAACTTTGGATAATTGGATAATTATTACTAATTTATGTATATAATCCATTCACTCACCCTGGCCAGGAGGTACTATTTAAATTCCTAATAGTTTAGTGATCAAAGTCCCTTTCATTGCTGTTGTGATCCAAATATAAGTATAACTCTTTTCTTATCAGTGAAATGAAGGTACCGGTATCGTCGTTGTAGTATGGTTGGTTTGATGAAAAAAAAAAACTAATCCTCTTCACGAGAAATTATTTGGGTCGATTAAAATCTTGGATACAAAAATCCACAGACATCCAACAAAACCCACAATAATCAAAACAAATTTTCAAATAATAATCCCAACAAAGGCTGACTAAAATGTCGCTATAAATTGAAAATTTTTAATTACACCAACCAACACTTAACAACTTGGTAGTTAAATATAGACTCTCTGCCACGAATCCAAAAGGTATCGACCAAAAGTCGCACGCATTCAAAATTTAATAAAGAATAAGTTGCTCAGAGGCACCTATCTATTATTGATTCACCTATATACTTTATAATTACAGAAATTATTTGGTACTATTCATTAGTTTACCAAATATTAAGCAAGGGGCAATACTGCCCTGGTATGAGAATTATAGAAATTTGTTACTATTATTGTAACAGGCTTTTAGACTGTTACAAAACTTTGATGTAAAGTTTGATTATTGTTGCTTCCGCTATTATTGCTGGATGGAACATTGTCATTTTCAAGAGCTCTTTAAATTTACAGATAGTTTCAAAATATTTTTCCTCAAACTGTACCCGATCTCTTTTTTCTGATTCATCTACACATTCGAGTTCAACTTGTGCGGCATCAAACTTATCCCACAAATCTTCACATTTGGAATATCTTCCAATAATATTTATTTTACCAGTAAATTCATCGCTGTTTGAGATAAAATCATGAAACCTGTCTAATTGTGCAATTATTTGCTGTTTTTCAATTTTGAGTTTTTTAAGCAACTCTTTTTTATTTTTATTGGAACTCATTATGCAATAATATCTTCACTACTGATTCCTGACAACACTGAAGCACGTATATTATCTAACACTAAATTTGTGTTCACTTATTGACCCCTACTATTATATTGTGGAACGGAGGTATATTAACATATTATTTATTTATTACCATTTATTCCGTACTTTTACCTATCAATTAATATTTATTGTGGCCAAATATCATTTAGGGCCAGTTTTTCAATAGAGATTTATACTAGATATAGTTATTCTGGGAATAAAGTTATACTCCAAGAATTGCTATACCGGTGTAAAAAAGCATCGTAAAACCAACTAGTTTTGAACTGGGTATAAATTCTGGTATAACTTCATTCCCAGAATAACTATACCTAGTATAAACCTCTATTGTAAAACCGGCCCTTAGTAATATTTATTATTGAATCGAATTATCAACTGTATTACTAACAAATTTACTTACTCACCAGCCACCTATTATTATTATTGTTGACGATTCCATCGTCGTCACGTGTCACTTGATTGTTCACTTATTAACTACACTATCACCTGAAGTTGCTGCTCGAATATTTTGAAATTGATCTGCCACAAACTTATTCCGATTATGGCTGGGCTACTCAACTTTTCACTTATTTGTCACTGAGTTAGGTCACTAATACTTTTGCTTTGTACTTTACTTATTATTGTTATCATTTATATGGCTCGAAGGACCATATGTTCTAACGTAACAATTATATTACGTTATGCTGTACGTTGTCTGTTCCTCATATTTGTCATTTTACTTGTTTGGCCAAATGACACCTCAGCCATATCGACTTAATTACTTTATTCACTAATATATGAACTATATGTACAAAAGCTTGAGTAGTACAAAAATAGTGACTTTTACTCTATTCAGTCCTACGGTTATACATTAACTGATCATTACCACATTGCCCTATTTCCAAAAACCATGCATCCTTGTTTCCCCGAACCGTTAACTTATCATATCATAATGTTTTTAAGTTTGACCATTTGTATATCTGTTACCGGAGATAAGATGAAACAAAACTCGGTTCCAAGAGTGGTAACATAAACATTCATTAATGGTTC
This sequence comes from Galerucella tenella, assembly GCA_910591685.1. Classification (NCBI taxonomy): domain Eukaryota; kingdom Metazoa; phylum Arthropoda; class Insecta; order Coleoptera; family Chrysomelidae; genus Galerucella; species Galerucella tenella. The sequence continues at coordinate 17,656 of CAJUYH010008273.1, read as the reverse complement.
TTGTATAATAAATATAATTTATTAGAACAGAGACATAACATATGAAATATAACAGAGACGCAACACGCCACTTAGCTTTAAGTCTAAAATATCAATCGGTGCAAACGGCCGTGAATGTACCATTTTATCAAAATTATACAAGGTAACTAAATTGATCGTTCTAATTGGTTGAAAATTGTACGAAAAAAATAATCGAATGGGAAAATAGTGGAGTTTCTTAGAGTACGTGTATTTGTTGCTTAGTGATGATCAGTATTGATTTTTATATTTGGAAGTTGTTTTTTTATAATTTAATATGTGTTTCAGCTATTTACATCACTTTACAGGTAGTGGTTCTAAATTATTCCTTCATTTCCAAAATTCCCCATTAAAATATTCTTAAGATTTTCTTTGATATGGAATTATATCGAAACAATAAATGAGTTATATTACATGATTTTTATTTTTATATATTGGAACTATTTATATAAATTTTGATATGAAGAATAATTATTTTCATTTTATATTTCCTACGCAATAGTTATTATCTGAATTCAATCTTCATATTTTCCCCACTATATTCAATACTTCAATTATTAATTTTCAAAAAATGTCCAAAATATTTTCAATTTCTGTGAATTTGTTCAATTTATGGAATATTAGGACAAGTTCAACACAATTAATTAAACCCTACTTTCTTCAGTTTCTCATTTCTCTCGATGCAAGTTCCATCCTTCATACCATAAAGCTTCTTGTCAAGTGGTATTAAATCTTTTCTTCTGATAATCCACTTGGGATAGGTATCTATTATTTTACACCCACCTTATTGTCAATTACATATTTCCATCGATAATTTAGATGTGCTCAATTTACATTCATCTCCAAAAATTCTTTCCTCCCAATCTCAAAATTAAAAAAAATCAACAATCTTTCTCCATCTCGCAACGCCTCTTATTTTTCCTAGATCACCCTCCTCTTCAAATTTTAAGTTTTTCAATTGGCTTGTCCAAGATTTTGACAAAGGTTAATGTTATAAATCCGACTTCAATCATACCATATTGATGACCATGTTTCAGATGCAATGGACATGAATGACCAACAGACTCAAGTACTGACTGATCCACAAACGACATTGTCTTTATGTCATCTTCTGACTGATCAGCGCGAGCTTATTTATTGTAAAAAAAACACGAAAGATAATGATGCGAATCGCAAAAAAAGTTACCCCCGATCAAAAAGGAATGAAAGTCCCTGACGTCGGCCCTTTGAATGGGTAACCGACTGTTGGACTCAGGAGACAAAAATGGTACCTTTAAGCTACTATTCACCCGTTATAGATTCGCAGTTTGTGGAGAAATATTTATTGCTATGGATAGGTTTGATAGGAATGAACTTATAGAAGCGAGATGCTTTTGTGTGTGATGGTAATTTAAGTTTTCGCAATAAATGAGGTTGTCACACATTGGGCGAGTTCAGACGGGCTCAACGGTTGAGCTGCAACTCAATAGTAACGTTCAGGGGGATGCTGCCGTTTTGCTGACTCTCAACTGTTAATTAGTAATTAAAAGATTTTGGTCTTTATCTGACACAACAAAAAAATTTGACCACTAGACAATTAATAATATTTTCAAGTTTAAGACTACAAAACTTTGTAGTCAAATTTTATTAAGGTCCATTCACAGTAGATCATATCTCTGGTGAATGTGAAATAAAATATTTTATCGCCAACCGTCAGTAAAGCCGCCAATTATCAGATTGATTTCCGGAAGTAAACAAACAGTTAACCCTACCGTACAATAATGTACTTTACCTAC
>CAJUYH010008273.1:0-15763 GCA_910591685.1 Galerucella tenella | reverse complement strand
AGTAAACAAACAGTTAACCCTACCGTACAATAATGTACTTTACCTACGACCCCCCCTGTAATCAGTCAATAACAGTCGGTATCAATGTAATGATGTCTATTAAGCACTGTAATAAAAGCACAGCTGTGAAGTAAATCGCACGGCTTCCCTAGCAACATCTTAGCAACAGTCAAAAGACGTCGCCATTTTATTCAAAATCTACTATTTGAAAACGTTCGATATGGCCACGTTTAACTATGAAAAGCCCAAAGGGCTAAAATTATGTATTGATTATAATTGAAAAATGGACTTTTGATTATTAACAATATATCAATGATGATTAAACGTTAGTTCTTCAATGTACTCCTTTCATTGGTGATGGAGTAATAGAGATGAAGTTCACCATGCACCTCTAATTGTGTAACTGTTATTTCTCTTGCTTCTTATAAAATACAAGTACAAGTAGGTCGTAGGTAAAGTATAGTACGTAAATCGTGTTATAAAGCATTTCACGCACTCACGGAATTACGCACTCGCCGCTACGCGGCTGCATGCATAATTTTTCCATTCGTGCGTAAAATGCTTCTTACCACACACGTTACGTAATATACTATTATCGCTAACCGTCAGTGAAGCCATCAATTATCAGATTAATTTCTAGAAGTGTGCTAACAGTTTACCTTCCTTTACTTTATCTGTCGCATTTGCGGCAGGTAAAGTGACATATGCGGCAGGTAAAGTATTTTTTCTACCCCACATGTATATTATCCATTTCCTGCACAGTTTAGAGAATGGAAATGTAGGCAATATCGGTTAACTGAACGTATATAATTTCATATACATCCTAAAACGTATATGAAAACCACCGATCAGCATTCGCGTTTAATACTCGTCACTCATCTTTTTCCCCATTCAAAGAAACGTCAAAATAACTTGTCAAAAAAAGTCTCTCCCAGAAGCACTGGATCAAGAATATTTATTTATAAAAATGAACTTGAACAAAATAAACTTTATAAATTAATAACAAATACCGAAAACAGAATAAAATGGGTATTTAAGCGACTACCGATGGACCTCAGTTCTTATGGAAGTATGTAATACTTCTGAGGTTTGCTTAGAATAAATCTCGGTAGCCGAGTGGTTAGCATACCAGACTCTAACGCGGTAGAACCGGGTTCGATACCGCGTGAGGGAATTTTTTTCCAATTGTTAATTTTATTTTAAAATTATTATTCTAATCAATATTGATAACTACAACAGGCAGACGCTTGAAATATTTAGCAGAATATTCATTCTTATAAATAAAGATACTGTACCCTCCGTGCGGAAGTCCGACGGGCAACATCTATTTATAACAGCATCGCATATTTAAATAGGGAAAACGTAATGTTATACAAATTGTACATTTAAGAACTGTACGTTTATCACAAAAAATTAGTGAAGACATAAAATTGAATTGGTACGATTATGAATAAAATTATTGAAAATTTTCAATTTCAAGTTATATTTATTTCACTGTTTATTGAAATGTTTATTTTCTAGATTTTTTCTTGAATGGGTCGTAGAAAAAATATACTTTTCGACTCGTGTGGATTGTCTATATCGCACTCGAACGATTGAGCCTACAGCGTCGTGCTTAAACTTCGTCCTCGTGCGATATGGCCATCATATCCACACGAGTTGCACAAACTACTATTGACTTTGACATTACTCGAAAATCATCATCTATCAGTGTCACGCTTCTCCCTATTACGGCTCCATAATAATTTTTTTGCGATTTATTTATAACAAATTATTGTTGGAACTCCTTTGACTTTAGAAATTAACTTTTATAATGCTTCAGGGTGTACCTCCAATTTAAATATAACAAATAATAAGTAGATTTGTTCTATATGTGCTGTTCACTTTGTCATAATAAAATAAAATGAAATATACCTCAGTTTCTTATATTCTGAATTCCGAGCTGTTGGCGATAAAATTGTGTATGCACCACTTCAGTGAAGTGTCTCCATCGGACTAATAACTATTATTTTTTGATATTCTAGCGATATGAGAGTCTACTAGAAATGGAATCTAGTAAAGTGCACGTTCCAGGAACGGTTTTTATTGGGATATCGCTTTTTTCCGCTTATTTTGGAAATGTTGTTAATAAAACGCGTTTGTTGTTATTTTCTTGCGTATGATTATTTTTGTATTCAAAATATGTATAACTCAGTTTTGTATTTTTCTGTATTGATATTGAAGTTTGTATCGATTAACAACTATTCCAATGATAAATCATAAGAAAACCTTGATAAAAACTTATGATGCTATCCTGATAACGCAGGTAATTGATTATTGGAAATTTCTCTTTCTAACATTGGTAACCAAATTTGACTACATTCGGCTGGAATACTAGCTACAAATTCATCTGCATTTAGTTGTATTAAAAATATGAAAACATCATTGTGGCTGGATTCCCAAAAAAATAAGTGAAAAAATAATAAATGATGCCACAAGCAACGTACAGAAGAAACATCTTTATTAAGTTAATCGATTGAAAATTATCCAAAAAGCAGTCAAGTTCATCAGGCTTAATAAAATTGTATTAAATGTAGTTTTCTGGTAAAATCATTAACCTTTTCACGCGTTCTAATCCTTCGAAATTGCCGCATTGATATAGTGTCACTTACTTTGCCAACTTTCAATCCACCAAAGAAAATAACAGCAAGCGAATAGCTTGCGGCAATTGATATATTTTATATTAAGGGGGTTATTTATGTTTATCTTGATATGAACTTTGTTTGACAGTTATAAAGTTTGATGGAAGCTGTTAATGCTCTTAAAGTATTAGCCATTGAGGACTGAAATATAATTACCAAAGATGAGAGGAAAGCAAAGGTTGGAAAGTAAACGAAATCAGTACTTCTGGAGGAGAGGGCTTTGTAAAAGAATATCCGCCACAAAATCGTTATCACAAACTTTAGAGGCTTGAATTTAAAAAAAAAAATTGGAATAGTGATTTTTTTGTACGGATTCGGTAAACTCCGATGAAAATTGAACTTTTCTTTCAGAGTTTAGAGTCATTTCCCAAAACTAAACGATAGGCTTCGGTGAAATGATTTTAAATATGGGGTGAACAAAAAACGAACCCAAGTATGGGAAAATAAGAGTCTTCATTCATATTGGTCCACATCCGCTGATATGGTTACGTCATATAAACGTCGATATTAGGTAATTATTGGTGAATGACGTCGACCTTGAGGAGAAATGATAAGAGTCCTTCTATGCAGGCGTGTTGGCCCGCTGGTTGACCGTCGTCTTTTTTAGATTCATTTCATGCAGGCGTTTCCGAGAACGTTTTCTTGATATAAATTTTCATTAATTTCCTCAACCAGCCTTTGCCGTTACGTCATACATTGTCCATTTTGATCTCACATTCATGAAATAGATGAGACGGAATTCTGACGTCATCAACGTATTTCTTAGCTAATGTCGACGTAAATTTTATTTTCAACTTTTGACAGTTCAGCTGGAAACAATAGGCGTTACGATAGATTTTGAAATACTCTTCCGTAATGTGGGTACACATTCACTATTTACGGAAAAACCTTTATTTCGGTAATGCACTTAAGTTTAACGAAGTTTAAAGCCATTTTACTGATATTTTTCAAAAAGTGCGCGAAAACAGTTCCCAGGTGTCATTGCGTCGGCTCTGACGTCACGCCTAGGTATACATGTCATTGTGTCTAAGCGTAGCGAAGAAAGTAAACAAAATATTGAATCAATTTGTGTCATGAATATGAATTCCAAAGTTTATAACTGGTGTGCAGTACCGCAGTGTGAAAACACATCAATAAGAACACGTTTGTACATGTTTGTACATGTTCCAAACAAGAAAATGATCCTTTGCCGTTACGTCATACATTGTCCATCTTGATCTCTCACGCATGAAATGGATGAGACGAAATTATGACGTCATTAACGTATCTCTTAACTTCTTTGTAAGCAATTCTGAACATGTCATTGATTATAATTTTGAGGTTGAGTGTAAAATAATATTCAACCAATATAAGACATACGTAAAACAGCAGAATAAGTCACCGTAACGGCAAAGGATCGTTGAACAAACTCTAGTAACGAATTCGCCACTTTATTTCTGTGAAGACCACTTTGATGTGAGTATGTTATCATATTATATTTATATTTCTCCAACTTAAAACGTTTGTTTGACGTGAAATAGTTGAAATATTGAGGCTATGGAATAACTAATTTATTGAGGTTATGTTTGTTTTGGTCTTGTCTATAATTCTTATCATCAATTTTATTCGTTCACTTTTTTTTGCAGTTGCCAAATGATTTGGAAAATTATATGCAGTATCATGTGATGGGGTCAGTATCACAAGTACATATGAAACCAGGATGTATGCCCCATGAATTTATATGCCAACCAGACAGGAAACCACGAATATCTGACACAACAGAGCGACCCTATATAGCTAAGAAACGAAAAATGATAATTCCTGGAAAGTGTAAAGAGGAATTCGAAAAAAAGTTTATAGTTACAGAATAATCATGTTTTGAAGAAATTGCATCCGGTAGTTAAGGTATATATATTAACTTATTGATTATAATATAGAATATAGTTAATTTTATTCTCAGTGTTATTACATAGCAACATTGTTGGCACACTCAATACTTTATAGATTTTCCTGTGACCTAGTAATCTCCTATTTGTGTTTATACTTATAACATTGTACTTAAATAACAAAATATTTGTTTTACAGTTCAGCAGAATGTGAAAGTTCCCCAATTAACATCAAGAAATTTGGATGAATCGATTCAAGCACACAGTCTGTCTCTACATCACCATTTAAAATGAAGCATCATGGTTTTAATAGTAAACCATCTACATCAAGTGTAAATTATTTGAGTGAAATAGTTGAAAAAGTAGAACAATCAGATAGTGATACTTCTTATACTACCTCTGAAATTGAAACAAAATCATCAATATCTGTGAAATCTCTTCAAATGGAGTCCACATCGGACTGTAGTGGGGTAATGGAGGAGGACAAAAGGAAAGAAGATTTAAACGCCCTAGAGTGTACCTTGAAGAAAATCAAAAAAAGCCCCCGTTCTTATATTGGCGTTCCTCCGAGTTGTTATTATTTAGTTAAATTGATTTAAGAACAGACAAATATACCATTCAACCATATTTTACTATGTCTAAAAAAGATTAGATCAAATAATTTTTTGCGTGAACTTGCTGATCACTTTGACATTCATAAAACTTATTCAAGCAAAAATTTTATTTGAATATACCTATTAAAGCGACTGTAATGAGCCTTTCATTGTATCATTTGATAAGGAATTGATTAAAAAAAGTAACCTATGGCATAAATACAGTAATGTGACTTGTATAATAGACCGCTTAGAGAATGAAGTACAAAAGCCTTTGAAGGCCTCAAATCAAGCTCTTTCCTGGTCTAAATACAAGGAAACCAATACCATTAAGTACCTTATATCTTGTACACCTAATGGTTTGATAAATTATATTTCTAATGGATATGGAGGCCGAATAACATACACATGCATTGTTGAAACTTCCGACAGATAGAGGATTTAAACATGACATGTGGAAGTGTATTTAGTACGGCCTCCAAGTGTTGTATCTGGAGTTTAGTTAACTAAAGCTGAAGCGAATAAAACTAAACAAATGGCTAGCTTAAGAATTCATGTTGAGCGGGTGATGAGTCGGTTACGTGAATTCAACATGTTAAAACCACAACCCTTCCTCAACTTATGTTTGGTTAAAGTTCTTGATGATGTGATAACTATAGCTTATGGTTTGATTAATATACAAGATTATCTTAATAAATAAAACACAAATGAAATTTGTGCGTTTTTATTATCTATTCTATACTTTTATATAACAATGGATAGACATGGGATTTCCAAATTGTATTGACACTTTCAAGAAAGCCTGACATATATTGTTCATCGAAAGTTATACATATAATTTCAACATTTTTATTAATAGAAAAATATTGGTCTGCGACACAGAAGTAACACTTCTTTAGACCACTGAGGTACATTTGTATTTGAATATGGGCAAAGCATTTCTTGCTGGGTTTCCCTTTTTTCATATAATTGAGATAAGTTCTGTTGCTTATAGGACATTTTATCTCCAAAATACTATTTTGACATATTCCATCAGGGGAACCTGCTAACATTGGATGTCAGTCCAGTATTCTTGTTTTTTGTTTCCTAGTTTCTTGCTCACCATTTCTCGAACTTCATTTTCGAAATATCTACCCCGTTTCATAGCTGGTGTGTCTGGTATTTTTCCCCCCATGATAGTCGAAATCAGGGTCCCATCATTGGTCTGACACCGACTAACTTCATAAGCTCTAGAAGCTGTTACCCTGCCGTACCACAGTTCGAACCAAAGGTTATTTTTGAATTGGTCCCTGGTTTCAGTTTCAATCATGTTAATAAGATCAACAGTCAAATTTATTTTACTTGAAAATAAGTCACAACACTCTTCCTTATATGTAAGCACAAGTTGGTGAATTGGAACGCTGAGTAGTATATTACAATCTTGTTGATATTTTAGTAGTTCGCAGTTGTCAAGTTTCCTCTTTTTTCCTTCTTCTGAAAATTTTTCAAGGACTGTGAAGTTAGAAGGCAATATAGGGCTACCTTTAGATAAATCTTTTGCAGATATAAATTTCAAGGTAGTGCCAACTCTTGATAGCTTTGATTTCCGCCAGTAACATTGAACTTCTGTGCATGAAGGTTCTTCGCTTCGTCTATGGATCCACATAAGCAGCGCTATGGCATGTTCACATCCGCCCTTGGCAGCAACACAATCGTGGCATTCAATTGATATTACTTTTTCTTGATCTTGATACTAGTTTTGCATGGACTTTATGCTCTGAGCAAATCTCACACCTTACTGTACAAATATTTCCTTACCGTTTCAGTTGCACATAACTAATTGCATCAACCCCATGATGGTCTTGAAGACCTGAAATAATTGAAATTAACTAGAACAAATACATACCCATTGATTTGGTGATTTATCAGATTTCAGGTGTTTACTGAGAAAAAATACTACTAGTACTAGTAGGTGCTTCCAAGTTAAAGTAATTTAATCATTTCAACGGGTATTAACTTCAAAATAGCAACTTACAAGCTGTGAGGGAGCTAACCTTGAAAATAAACAATGAAAAGTTCATTGTAAAAATAACCTATGATAGTTGAATAAACTCGCATGAGCTTAAAACAAGTTTGATTATATCTAAGTTGGTTGTATGTAGGGTGAAGATGAATACAAAATTCACTCACAAGGAAGTTCTCACGTTTCTAAACTCAGACGAGCAAAATTTATTCTGAAAACTATTATATTTTTTTTTTCGACTCTATGCTCTCTAACGGTTTCTATATCTCTCCAAAAAGTGAGTGATTTTCGGTTCAGGTTGAAACCTTGAATGAGTTTTTCTTTCTTATTTTTTACCAATTTTGAATTTACCTGCATCAAAAGTATGCCAGACAATACCGTAAGACCTAACCTTGTCCTCGAGCGTTTTGTGGTTTGAGATCCGCTTCAGCACCGCTTCACTCCGCTGTTTTCCTAGCTTCCGAAAGTGTCGTTATTTTAAACAGCATTATAGGCACATAATGAAGCCGATATGTGTCGTCGGCCACCGGTTTATAAATTTCAACAATCATCCTCAGCAATATTTGTAAATAAATGTAAATAAAGCACTTTCCCTCAAGTCATATACACAATTATCTCTCTTATTTCCACGCAACATGGAAATTAGTCGGCAAGCAACTCTTCACATCGACGCTGTTAAATTAATTAGCTGTTACATTTAAATTTGCTTTTCAAACTATTCCATAGGGAAATTGATAAATGATTAAATCACAAGTTTCATGTCAAATATTAAATTTTGCGGATTTGATGTAGTTTTCTCCATTATATCTTCACATGACGTCCCTCACTCAATAATATTAATTATAGCTGTGTGAATTTTGAATATTTCCCCAAAAATATATTATCTGAAATCAAAATCTACGTTCTGTAAAAAATCTCTTATCATCGATGAAGTTAGAACGGCACATCCTATTTAAATTTCCATTTCCACATCCTGACAGAATACATATGTGTGTAAACTCACGTCTTTCATCAATTCCCCTTCCCCCAGATCGCAAATTGAATCTTGCCAAGATTTAATTGAAATTGTTCTTGTTTCAGGGAGAAGCAGCAACGTGAACTCAAATAGATGGTTTACCGTAGCCGCCTACTTGATGAGTACAACGCTCGGATTCACCATCACCCATATAGGTAAGATAATGTTTCGCGGAATTCGAATTGCATTATACGTTTAAACTCCATCTGGGTAATTATTATGCAGTTGAGGTTGATCATGTTAAGGATATATTTTTTCAATGCTAAATTTGTTCCTTATGTATAACGCTTCACCAGGAAATGCTTTAAAATATTTCCCCTTACTCTTCTTTGTGAACGGATAACCATGTCTATATAAATTCGTATTGCATTATAATAACAAAAACATGGAAAAAACTGTCAACTACTGAAGTATGTCTGCTTTTTTTTTTATCACCACAGTTTTATTAGTTCTAAATTCACGTAAAATGATCTTATGATTTCGAATATTCAAATTTTGTGATACTATAATGGTACATTTATTGTGAACAAGCCCTCTAGTGGTGGAGTAAAAAACTTGAAAATAATTTCCAATAGTTTCACCCGTTACTTGTGATGTTTTGTTTCAATCCACCGACATTTACACCACAATACTGCAGTTTTCAATATATAAAATACTGGCTTAGCACCAGACTATACTACATCTTTCTTATGTCCTCTGAGCCCACATGAGCATTACCGGTTGGTAAGGAATAAGTGTTTTTGTGAACAGCTCCTGACCATTCTGGATCGGATCTAGGCGCATGCTTAGGATATCAGTGCTGTTATACTTTTGGTCTCAACGCACCAACTCAATGTTCAGTTGCAGACTCCTGTAGACAGCGTAGATTTCCACCTGAAATACTGAAGTGAAATTTCCCAAGGATCCACGCGAACTCCACGTTCTGATATTTTGGATCTGTTGCTCCGTCCTAACTGCAAGTTTGCGCACAATTTCAGTTTATATGGAAGTTGGTAGTTATTTATGTAAAATCAGGATTTGGAGATACAAATGATGTATCTTTTATGTTGGAGTTAGGTTCTTCCACAGTATTAGTACCAATTCGTTGGAAGAAATGGGTAAGGCCAAAAAAGCGAGAAGATGGATAAATTGGAAATATCTAATACGGTTGAGATGATTGACAAGTCATTGCAGGGTGAATAGACAATATATAAAAAAGCTTAAGCTAGTAAAAGAGAAATACTGCAGTTTCTGCTAAATTTCCATCCATATAGTTTCGAAATTCAAGGCAGTACTGTATCGCAGAGCACAAAACGTTGGGGAAGAGGAAGGCTTGTCGAAATAAACCTGGGGATATCCTAGAAAGTACTGAATAAAACTACTCCTCTCTAAGACTTTTATCAAGAACAAAGAAAAATTAGGAGGTACAATATTTAGATGTCAGATTATAATATATTGATAGTCAGAGCACAAGATGTTGGAGAAGAGGAAGATTTGTCCAAATAAGCCTCGGGATATCCCAAAAACTACTAAATAAAACTACTTTTCTTTAAGACTTTTATCAAGAACGAAGAAAAATAAGGAGGTAGAATACGATAGTCAGATATCAGATTATAATTATATTGATAGTTGAAGCAAGTATTTCCCCAATGTCAGATGTATCTACTAGTCTTAAATGTAGTTTCCTTCTCTTTTTTTGGCTTTTGATATTTTGTGTTTCTCATACTTCAAAACAATCAACTCTTGTTGATTTTAAATTGTGATTCCCCAAGTATATCAATTAGATCTAGAGAAAAATCTATAAAAGTTGAAATTGAAATTTAAAATAACAATTTTTTTTTCATTTTTAAATTTTCTTATCAATAAAGCACCTACAGGGTATGGAACAAGTGTTTATCGTAAGCCGACACACACTAATAGGTATTTGAATTTTGAATCAAATCATGCTATAAGCGTTAAAAAAGGGGTAGTAGAATCTTTATACGATAGGGCCAGAATCATTTGTTCTAATGATAATAATTTCACAGAGGAGAAAACTCTACTGAAAAATGTTTCAAATGCCAATAACTACCCGGCAGAATTTGTGAATGAAGAAATTAAGAATATAGAGAAGGGCTCATTGTTAATACCCCATAATGATAACAATAATATTAATAATTTAGCTAACATAATTTTTAAAAACTTGACAATACCGTATGTTAAGGGTTTATCAGGAAGAATTAGGAAAATTACTAATCAATTCAATATTCGTTGAGATCTACACTAACAAAAACGAAACCAAAAAATGAAGAACAATCTTCAATAAATTGCATATATCAGATATCTTGCGAATGCGACAAATTCTATTTAGGTGAAACATCTAGACCATTGAAAGTCCGAATAAGTGAACATGAAAAATATATCAAAGATAGGGAGTTCTTTAAGTCAGGTATTTGTAAACATGCTTGGGAAGAGGGGCATAAAATTCAATGGGAGTCGACAAAAATAATATTGAAAGAGCCCAATAATAAAAGACGAAAAATCAATGAAAGTGCTTTAATACAACTAAATGCAGATAAATGTGTAGATAGTATTTCAGCCGAATGTAGTCAAATTTGGTTACCAATGTTAGAAAGAGAAATTTCCAATAATCAATTACCAGCGTTATCAGGATAGCATCATAAGTTTTTATCCAGGTTTTCTTATGATTTATCATTGGAATAGTTGTTAATCGATACACACTTCAATACACAAAATCACCAAACTGAGTCATACATATTTTGAAAACAAAAATAATCATACGCAAAAAACTAATAACAAAAGCGTTTTATCAATAACATTTCCAAAATAATCGGAAAAAAGCGCTATCCCAATAAAAACCGTTCCTGGAACGTGCACTTCACTGAATTCCATTTCTAGTAGACTATCATATCTTTGGAATGTCATAAAATGAAATATTTTATTTCACATTTTACCAGATATGTGATCTACTATGAATGGACCTTAATAAAATTTGACAACAAAGTTTTGTAGTCTTAAACTTCAAAATATTATTAATTGTCTAGTTGTCATATTTTTTTCGTTGTGCCAGATAGGGACCAAAAATTATTTTATTATTAGTTAATCTTGACAAAGGTAGCTGGAACGCTACCGAAACGTCAAAATAAAAAAAATAAAAAACATTATTGTGGTTTGATTCCCAAAAAATAAGAGAAAAAATAATAAATAATGCCACAGGGAACTTACAGAAAATATTGAGAAGTATCTTACTTCATTAGTTAACCTTAACGAATGCCGCATATATTTATACGTCTCCAAAATTGATAATCGTTTTTTTTTATAATGAAAGAATGAACGGTGTAGGTATACATTGCAATAAAAACAATCCAAAAAAAATCAATTAAGCAGTTAACCCAATATAATAATCCCATAATATTTCTCGCCTCTGTGAAGCTAGTTACAGTTTTTGCTAAATATGCTTATGTTTTGTAGATTTCTCGTCTTTAACAAAATCATGAGCCGCGTTAATTGCCTTCAAGACGACACACGATGGTTGATAATTTATACTGAAAGTTACAAGAATTTAATAAATCTTCCCACACAATATTCGATTCAAACCTTTTTAGAATGTAGTTATGCAAATACACTTTAAATAAAACTCCTTAATTATGAAGATAACTGAACTATTGAGGAACTTTTCTTGATTCCAGAAAATATAAGCATCAATATATTGAAATCCAGCTCTGTACGCAGGTATTAATAATGCTCTCTAATATTATTTGAAAACCAATCCCATTCATTGAACGTTATGAATATTCCCAGGTGAGAACCCTCGGAATGGACAACTCAATTAAGTTTAGTTCACATTTAGAAGTCTAGCGACACGAAGTTACCGCAAATAAAATTTAATTTAGAACGAACAGTTTTGATGTCTTTTAGCACGTTATGAATTAGTGACTATGTTTTTGAGCCTGAATTCTGTGAAGCAGTGGGTGAACTCTCTTTGATTTGAAGTACAAATAATATAATTACCTCCCCCAATTTTATATCAATATAAATATTTTAAATTCGATGAAATATACAAATTGTTTCGGAAACATGAAGTAGGTATCCATGCTCTGAAGTGTGAGTTCCAGATTCGTCTGAAATAAGTCGATGAAGGAGTAGTCCTTTTACTTCTGTGTTGGAGTAATGATTATGTCTGAACTTTCCAAATCCTTCATTAGAAATGGGACAATTTCCTTCAGCATTCAAGAAATCGATTGTAGAACCAATTTATAAAAGTGGAGAAAAAGATTAGATGACAAACTACAGACCAATATCATTGATAACTTGTTAATCGAAAATACTTGATGCACGGCTTAATACATTTCTAGAGGAGTATCAGCTTATGTCAATATCTCAATTTGGTTTCCAGAAAGTGCAGGTTCATTGACGATGCTCTACTGGTAGTAATGAATACTTTATATGAAAATACTGATAGGGGTTCACCTACAATAGCGGTCTTCCTAGACTTAGCAAAGCCTTCGACTCCGTGGATCACTGCCTTCTTTTGGAAACATTTGAAAACAATGGAGTTAATAAAAATTGACGACAATGAATATAGGCAACGTATGAATCATGAAATACTGAGAGAAATGAACGGGGGAGATATAGTAAAGAGAATAAGGAGACAAAGAATAAAAGAGCTTGGGCATGTATTGAAAGAAGGTGAGCGGTCAATCGCTTGCTCAATGCTACACTGGGAACCAGGTGATAGGAGAAGGCAAGGAAGACCCATATCTAAGTGGCTGGAGGAAGTGTATGGGAACTTGAGAGAAATAGGAATCGTTAGATGGAAGGAAAAAACGAGGAAAAGGATTCTATGGAAAAAAGTCAAGCCAGAAAATAATGAAATGAAGGGGATTGATCAACTCCAGAAAGCGGATCTGGAAAGCATTTATGCGGTGCAACCCCACAAGGAGTGCCTATAGATATATATAATAAATACAGTAAATAAGGAAGGCTGAAGGCAGGGATCACATTTTCACATTTCAGAATGTCAATTTATAATTTTGATTTGCATGTGTTTTCCCAAAGCGCAGAGATTGGTGAGTGATTCTGCCACTTTCAGTATTCAGCCTACATTTTTCCCTCCTAAGCTCATTCGTGGTAACGAGCTTGGAATAAATGTGCCCAGGCGTTGCACCTAGGATTAGCACTATGAACTTTAGCTCTTCCTTCTCTGTCAGTTTTGGATTCGTCTGTGTACAACAACTCTGTGTTCCCCAGACTGTTTCAATCCCATTTTAGTTTTGCTGGAAGTTGTATTGTTTGTTACATCTTTTATCCTGAAAGAACTATGGGTGTTGGTTTCCTATTGCCCTATCTCTTATTTGGAGCCAGCCATGTTTTCGCCTGTGGGGATGAAGCGGAAAATTGAGTATGCACAAACAGGGAGCGCTTGGAGTTTTGATAGTTTTATTTTAGTTTTACTCCGATTTGTTTATTGTCATCAGACTATAGCACCGTAGGTAGACATGGGTCTAACCACAATATAATACAGCCACTGTACATTGCGTGGGATTCATTCCACGTGCTACCCTTTGCATTAGAATCTTCTTTCCTTAGCTAATTTTGTCTAGTAGTAACTGCTGGCTTTTATTGGGAAATTGGACCACAATATTTTCTATATTTTCTTATTTAATACTTCGGTAGCGTTTCAGCTGCCGTTATCAAGAACAATGTAGTCTTCTTAAAACTCTAATTGCAATCTGATACTAATGAAAAAATTCGACAAGACAATAAATATTATTTTGAAGCTGAAGACTGCAAAAAGTTGGTTGGCAAATTGTCAAGGTCCATTCAGAGTATATTATATTCCTGATGAAATGTCAATTTGAAATGTTTTTCTCTTTTATATGACATTTTTAAAATATTATAGTCTAGAAGGAATGAAATTCAGTGAAGTGCACGCTTTTATTGAGGATATAGATTGTGGAATGCCACAACTGAATTTCAAATCATCGTCAGAATGACAGTTTAGGTATTATTAGCTCAACAGGGATAGCTTTGATATTTGCAATATCATATCTTCGTTTTTTTTTCTATTCATGTATATTTGATCAAAATATTAAACACCAAGTAAGCATAACATCAAATGATGTAACTTCTGAGTCTTCTCCTTCTGAGATTTTGATATTCCAAATAACCAAATAGTTATCAATAATTCTGAATTTTCATATATTTTCTATTGAAGGGAAGTTGATTGGAAACTTCAAATTTTCTTTATAATAATAATATGAGGAGATTCCACAAAGTAAGGGACCAGATAGTGAACTCAATATTAGTAACAATTACACTTAAATAAGATTTTTCCGCTTGCATTGGCATTTGTTGAAATTTAAGAAAATCCTTGATGTACGAATATTACCTCCAAATCAATAAACCAACTGGTTGATCCATGGCATAACGGAAATTTTGTCAAATCGTTTAACAGGACTGAAAGGTTGAAAACCACTGGGTTAATGAAGATCCAGCATCTTATATAGCATTTGATTTGTTGCCTTGGATGCATGAAATCGAGATTATGTATCCAAAATTTCAATATGTCAGCTTCCCCTTGCATGTATGTATATTGGGGTAACTTTCACTGATATTGCACAGGCATAAATCGACCTATTTTCATTCAGTTTTTTAAGCCTTCATAGCAGTTCAAAAAAAAGTTCAATAGTTGAATACTAATTTCAAAATGCAGGGCATGTTTGTGTTCGATGCTAGAATTTCAGCAGCATATTTTCATTAATGAGTGAATTCATTTAAATCCAAACTCAATTTGATGACTTTCAAATTCGTGCAACTGAAAATTGATAAAATGATAGATGATTATGATGATGTGGAATGCAATTGATAATACTTTTGTGAATTATAACCACACCGCTACCGAATTACATTCATGTTCGGAATAAATAATAAAATAAATGCAAATTCAAAATAATGTTATGTAAAATTGATTAAAGTTGTTTGGAAATAATAAAATATGTTATAATAAAAATACCGTTATTTTGGTTGAAAAGTATTTTCACTTGAATGACTCGAGTGAATTTGTTAAATTCGTACTTAGGTGGTACAAAATTTCATTTGAGCCCGTTTGCACTTACTTGCCGAGTTAACTCGGCGCACTGATACACTCTGTGAGCTCTAGGCGTCATTTTACCAGAAACGATAGTAGTTGAGGTGCGCATGCGTCCAAGCAGCTTTTAACCTTCTATTCGATGTGACTGAATGTGAGCAGATTAGCCCAGTTGGTGAGATACTGAGTTAACAACCCAGAGGTCCTAGGTACGAAACCCTGTTTAGACCTGGGTTTTTTGTTTTTTTTTAGTTTTCTATTTCTCATTTTCTGTTATCACTCATTTTAATCACAATTATTCACAATTTGGAGTATTTAACAAATCAAGTACCAAAATCAACTATAAAAGCTACTCGTATTCCCAACCTTAAATCAAAACAACAATACAAGAGTATTCATTTTATTTCAACCAATCGGATCGCGACAATTATCATGGGATCCGACAGGCGTTTTTATTGGCTTAATATGTTCTTCTGCTAGACGCTCGTCGATGTAAGCTATACAGTTGTTCGCTATGTCGAATGATACATAGGTATAC
>CAJUYH010008272.1:0-15765 GCA_910591685.1 Galerucella tenella | reverse complement strand
TATTTATTTAAAATCAAATTTACTGGGTGAACCCCAAAAATTAATTGAAAATTTACCGTTGGTTGCCTCTAATTTGTCAGTAGCAATTGACATACTCAAAGAAAGGTATGAAAATGAGTTAGCGAATATTTACGTTCACATCAAGGGCCTATTGGACGTTCCATCAATAAATAAAAGTAATTCGATGAATTTGCGTGATTTTGTTGTTTCAGTCAAATAGCACACTGAGTGCTTGAAAAATTTGAATGTTCCTATAGCCGAGTGGGATTTAATTTTAGTGTATATTTTGTTTCAAAAATTAGACATTAACACTAGACGTGGGTATGAGTTGGAAAGAGGTCCTACTCTTTTACCTACTCTAGATGGTTTCCTCAAGTTCGTTGAGAAGAGATGTCAGGCTGCTGAAAATTTAGTTTCGGCAGAGTTGCCTCGTAAAAACTCTCACTTTGCTGTAGATAAAAAGCTAAGTTGCTTGTTTTGTAATATGTCAAATCACAACATACTTAAATGCTTTAAATTTAAAGAGTTGACATTTAATCAAAGAAAACAGTTTGTATTTTCAAACAAATTATGTTTAAAATGTTTTTCTCCACACCATGTCAGTCAATGTGAGTGGAAGAATTGTCCTATTTGCGACAAAGCTCATAATACCCTATTACATGCGGGAAATTCTGTCGAATATTCATCAAATCTTAATAAGTCTCAAAATAATTCAAGAAATGCTCAACAAAATACGAGTTTTAGCTCCAATCGTGGGCTTACCAATCACAGACAAAAATGTTATCCTATGAATAACTCGAGTAGTAATTCAGATCAAGCTTCTAACATAGAACAAACACAAAATTCGGAGGCTGTTAAAGCTTCTACAAGTGACATGCTTGGGGAACAATCTAACGCTATGTCAAGCCTTTTTATAAATCAAAAATCTCATATTTTATTGGCAACTGCATCCGTACATGTTTCAAACAACAATGGTCATTTAATATCTGCCAGAGCAGTGCTTGATAGTGGGTCTCAAGTGTCACTTATCACACATAAATTAGCTAAAAAACTCCAATACCCTACCTATAATAAAAATTTGTCAATTTGTGGTGTATCAGGTCGCATGCAAGTAAGTGAAGGAATCGATATTAAATTATTCTCAAAAGTTGACCCAACTAAAATATTTGAAGTAAATTGTTCAGTAACAAATTTTATTTCCTCCAAGTTGCCTCAATTTCCTTAACAAACAAATCGATTAGAGATTCCTTGTAGTATTGTCTTGGCTGACTCAAATTTTGATGTTCCAGATCATGTAGATTTATTATTGGGTGCAGATGTTTATTATTCATTACTTTTACCTGGTTTGATTAACCTTGGGGACAACTCACCCATTTTACAAAATACCCACCTTGGTTGGGTGGTAGGAGGTGTCCTATCCTCAACAATCTTGTCAAATTTTATTTCATGTGAACAAGTTCCCTCGCATTCTTTATTTATTAATTTCAATCAAATCGATAAATTGCTGCAGAAATTCTGGGCAGTTGAAGATGTGCCACAAGGACATATCTTATCAAGTGAGGATGAACTTTCTGAACAAATATTTAAGAATACTACAAAAATTTTAGAAAATGGTAGATTCCAAGTGGATATCCCATTTAAATCGCCCGTTGAGAGTTCTAAACTAGGCGAATCTTTTTCATATGCCAAAAAACGTTTTCTTTCATTAGAGAAAAGATTGCATCAAAATAAATCATTATTTTACCAATATTCAGAGTTTATTAGAGAATATATCAACTTAGGTCATGCACGGTATATTCCTCTTGATTTTAAAAATATTCACAATAACCACAAATATTTCATACCTCACCATTGTGTGATTCGTAATGATAAAACTACAACACGTCTCAGAGTTGTCTTCGACGCTTCCATGAAAACCACTTCAGGATATTCATTAAATGACATTTGTCTAAAAGGTCTTGTTGTTCAACCAGAATTATTTGACATTTTGTGTCGCTTCAGAGTTTATCTTTTTGCAGTTGATGCAGACATCGAAAAGATGTACCGGCAAATTTTAATTAATACTGATCACATTCATTTACAAAATATCTTATGGAGAGAAAGTATAACGGATGATATTAAATGCATCGAATTGTTGACTGTTAGCTACGGAACAAACTTTGCACCTTATGTAGCCACTCGTTGTCTCGCTGAATTGGCAGACATGTATAAAGAGGAATTTCCGTTGGCATCTATAGCAATTAAGACTCAAACATACGTTGATGATGTTTTGGCGGGAGCTGACTCGTTTGAGGAGCTCTGTGAACTAAAAACCCAATTAATAAAATTACTCAATTTAGGACAATTTACACTGCATAAATGGTGTTCAAATTCCATGAAGTTTATGCGTAATTTTACCTCAGAAACTGAACTGAAAAACTACTCTATAAATTCCGAGAGTAACTCCAATAAAGTACTGGGTGTTTTTTGGGAGCCAAAATTAGATCACTTCTCCATTTCTTTGCCCAAGAGCATAAATGTAAATCCAGTCACAAAAAGAAATGTTTTAGCTATCATAGCTCAGATCTACGATCCGTTGGGGCTTGTTGCTCCAATTGTCATAACGGCCAAAATTTTTATGCAGAAACTTTGGTTATCTAATTTAAACTGGGACGACTGCTTAAATTTAGAATTGCGTAACGAATGGATTAAATTATCCACAAACATTCTTGAATTATCAGATTTAAAAATTCCACGATGTTTAATTAATAATCGGAATATCAAGCGAATTGAGATTCATTCTTACTCAGATGCAAGCTTAAGGGCATACGGGTGTTGTATATATTTAAAAACTGTTTATGAAAACAACAGTGTTTCTTGTCATCTTATTTGTGCCAAATCTAGAGTTTGTCCTTTGCGAACAATTTCTCTTCCAAAATTGGAATTATGCGCATGTGTGTTGTCAGCAAAGACCACCCATCGTATTTTAGATATATTTAAAAATAACTTTCAAATAGCCAGCGTTAATTTTTGGACAGATTCCCAAATTTCGTTAGCATGGCTAGAATCACATCCAAGTAGATGGAATATATTCGTCGCAAATAGAGTTTCTTTATTTCAAGAACTAACAGCTTTGCACACCTGGAGGTACATTCCTACCAAACAAAATCCAGCTGATTATGTATCTAGAGGTATGATGGCGCAAGAACTCATTTCTAATAATATGTGGTGGCAAGGTCCCTTACACTTGAAAAATGTTAATTTTAATATAAACTCATTTCAGTCAAACGTCAATAATGTTCAAAAAGTTCCTGAGGAACGAAAATTTGTTATGAGTACAACCTCTACCGAAAATTATATGTTAAGTATTTTCAATAGATTTTCAGATTTTCAAAAGATACAACGTATAGTTGCATTCTGTCTCCGTTTTTTACATAATTCAAACCATAAAGATGACAAAAGGTTTGGTCCCTTAAATGTAGATGAATTACAACATGCTTTAAAGGTAATATTGCAAGTTTTGCAACTACATTATTTTTCTCAAGAAAAAGATTTATTGAAAAATAAAAAGGTCCTTCGAAACAAACAGTTTAATTCTTTAAATCCATTTATTGACTTGGAAGGATTAATCCGCGTTGGCGGGAGATTGTCAAATGCTGATCTGCCATTTGCACAGAAGCATCCAGTGTTATTGCCTGCTAAATGTCACGTTATTGATTTGATGCTAAGAAGAGAGCACCTTAAATTATATCATGCCGGTCCTCAAACCGTGTTAAGTAACTTTAGACTACGTTATTGGCCTTTAGACGGTCTAAGAGCTGTTAAACGCATAATTCACAAGTGCATCCCTTGTTTTAAATTTAAAGCTAAGTGTGCCGAGCAAATCATGTCAGACCTACCTAAAGATCGGGTTTCAGTTTATCGTCCTTTTTTAAAGGTCGGTGTGGACTTTGGGGGTCCATTTTTGATTAAAACCTCGAATTTACGCAAAGCACCCAAAGTTAAGGCATATATTGCTATATTTGTATGTATGACTACTAAGTGCGTTCACATAGAATTAGTGTCGGGCTTGTCGACTGAACAATTTTTACTCACATTACAACGTTTTATAGGCCGACGGGGTAATCCCTCGGTAATATATTCTGACAATGCCACTAATTTTTCTGGCTCCAGTAACCATTTGAAAGCTTTATACGAATTTTTTAAAGCCAAAAGTAACATTGAGTCTATTGAAAAATTTTTGTCCAAAAACGAGATTCAGTGGAAATTTATCCCACCTCGCTCACCACATTGGGGCGGCCTTTGGGAGGCTGCGATTAAGGGTGCTAAGCATCATCTAATCAAGACTATTGGAGAAACAGTTTTAAATTTTGAGGAATTTTCGACAGTATTGGTTTGCATTGAGGGTGTTATGAACTCGCGACCTCTTAGCATTTTATCAAATGATCCTACCGATTTAAGCCCTTTAACACCGGGACATTTTTTAATCGGCGACAATCTTTCAGCATTCCCAGACAAAGACTTGAGTAATATTACAGAAAATCGATTGACAATGTATCAGAAGTGTATTAAATTCAAACAATTATTTTGGAAACGATGGTCCATCGAATATCTGAATAGACTCCAGCAAAGGCCAAAATGGACCAATCAAAAACGAAATCTGGAAGTTAATCAATTAGTTCTTCTAAAGGAGGATAACTTGCCTCCTCTCAAGTGGGTTCTCGCGCGAATTATTGAAATTCTTGAGGGCTCAGACGGCAAAGTTCGTTTAATTAGAGTCAAAACATCAGATGGAACGTTTCTTAGGTCCATAGCGAAGGTATGTCCCCTTCCTAATGCTGACTAGATTTGTATAGTGTTAAATCTTAAGACTTTGTCATTAGGTTAGCTATTTTATTTGTTGAACCTTTTTGTGTTAGCTGTAAGTATTGTGTTGAGCGCCTGAAGCGTAGATAGTGTTTTGTTTGAGTTGGAGTTTTCTTCCAGAAAACGTCCAAGGCGGGAGTTATGTTTAATTTTTAACGTGATATTGTTTTTGTGTTGCTAATAAACAACTGTCAAGTAAAAATATATATGTCAAACATATCAAATTATTTCTCATTTTTATAATCACCTTCCAAGTTAAGTAAGAGCTATTGAAGCTTTATGTGTTTGAGTGAATAAATGTTCGTTTATTCCCACACAAATATTTTGGCCAAATTGTACCATTTGAACCTTTTCGTGAAAAAATGTGGATATAGGTTTTAAAATATAACTCAACTAAGACTTTGGTCAAAGATTATTCGCCATAATTTTCAAGATAACTACCAAAATGCAATGTCATGCTGATCGAATATTTTTCATAGATAAAAGATTGTTGGTAACTTAACAAACCGATGTTAATATTATTCCAGTCAATAAATGTAGAGTGAGCATATTATTTGTTGTAAAGGGCGGAATTTGATAGTGGCACTATTCAAATATGACCTCGGGCGTGAAAAAGATTAAGAAATCTGATTTGGTTGTGAAATTCATATTTTGGTTTCACAACTCAATGTATAAGAAATAAATGCATTCGGAATCATAAACCACTGTAGGATCCATAATCGCCTTCGCAAAGTTTCTCAAATTTGAATTTCATTTTATAGTTTTTTCATCATACCGTCTTG
This sequence comes from Galerucella tenella, assembly GCA_910591685.1. Taxonomy (NCBI): domain Eukaryota; kingdom Metazoa; phylum Arthropoda; class Insecta; order Coleoptera; family Chrysomelidae; genus Galerucella; species Galerucella tenella. The sequence goes on along the minus strand of CAJUYH010008272.1, from coordinate 10,138 downwards.
TGGCATGTCCCAGGTTGTCTGATTTCTAAGAAGTGAGGAGGTAGTTTTTTTTCGATAATTTTATTTTCGTAGATAGAACTCCACTCTATCTCTGGAATAACATTAGTTATGCATACAGTCAACTTACGACATACAAACAATTGAGCTCACCCCTCTATTGGACGCAATATTTTAAGCAAACTTTTTTGTTTTTGGAATTTAAGCGGTAGAAGACTGGAAAATGAACTTTCCAACTAGCATTTTCCAATATAGTAATTCTCACTCTGAGTAAACTAAAATAAGGAAAATCAATGGTTAATGTGAAATGGTAATTGTTTTTTTGTCTTATGAACATTACATCTTTATTATCATTATTTTCCTATATTTCCATGGTCACACCACAGAATTGTTTGATTTTTTTTTTTCTGGATTATTTTAGGGGTGAGATGGAGGAGCAGACGGATGATAATTATCACTGTTAGGGTCATGATTGAGACCAAGCGACTAGAAATACTCAGATTAAGACTGAATGAGCTAGCTACCACTATGCAATATACTCAGTAAGTTGATAAAATCCGCCACAGAAAATGAAACAGCAGAACAGCATCCTTGTTAAGGATTTTTTTTTGAATCGAATATCGCCAAATTAATCTTCATATATGGATTCAAATACAAGCACTCTTTGTCACAAAATTAAACATATCGAATATTCACCATTTGAACCTGTTACAACGGTTTGACTTACCAATAATATCCGCTTCCAATATTCCAAAGATTGGAAAATATTCTATCGAAATTTCAAGTTAGAAAGAATTTGAAGTAACCACAATTTGCAATCCCAACTTCAAATTTCATTAGACTCGACAGTTTAATAGGGTGCGACAATTTCAAACTCAGTTTATCTTCAAATTCAAAATCAACTGAGTGCAAATGCTTTCATATCGATCTAACGTTATCGACGAATCAAGAGAACTTATTATTTCCTGAATTGTAGTCTCAATCAATAAACCATACATACTTTTTGACAGTCCAATATATTGTTGGAATGGAACCATCCACGTCAAATTACTTAGCCGACATTAATGTTACAGCTAGCTATATTTGGAATGATCTATATAATAAATGAGTGGTTAATGCTTATTTCATTATTGTAACTGGGTTCATGCATTGAGATCACCCATCCATAAAATTTTGAAGATTTTGAAAGGAATTAAACCATCCTATCTATCCATTTATTAATTTTTTGGTTCCTCAAAATTATCAATGCGGATTATCATTATTTGTGTTGAACTCTGAAAACTATTCACGAGGCTTGAAAAAACTGCTGTGACTGAATGGATAAAATTCAGGTCATGTTGGATGAATTGTTAATTAACAATAATAAAACATAAAAAGTGTGAGAGAACTCTTAAAATTTTATTGATATTTCAGAAAATATTTAGTATTTACTTATGATTTTTTTAATAAGAGCGCACAGGAATGCAAGAATATAAAAGTAAGGTATTTTTGGGAATACAGATTAAGTTCAATTGGAACTGACATGAATATTTTGGGAGGGTAACTATAATAGTTGTAAAAACGCACGCAAACATTTTTTTAAATCAAATCAAATTTACTAGATCATTGTATTACTTAACGAGCTGAATAATAAATCATGGTTAGATCATAGGTTACTTTTTTATTGACTTTTGTTCATTTTGTTTTCCGGAATCGTTATTATTAATTATAAACTTGTATGGTGTTTATTAGTTTTTGAACTTTTTATAATTATCACTAGCATAATTATGATTCTCTCCATTTAACTTTCAACATGATTTTAATAATTGAATGTCGTTGTTATTGATCCCAATAAAAACTATCACACGTATAGAAAAAACCTTGGATGAATCGTTCACAACTGTAGTCCATTCTCTCAAAGCTGGTAAATGCAGGTTGTTGATAGAATGTATGTATGTTTCTGTATAGTGGACGTATTATTTTTATTGCAGCTAGCTTGAAGTTATATTGCGGACTATGTCGGTATCGTATCGAATTACAATCTAACAAAGAGCCGACAACTTCAATAACTATTAGGTCAAGTATAGGTGTGTATATGGGGTGATATTCGGTGAGACCTATAAGATCTCTTGTGCCAGAAAACTAATAATCACGCTCTCAAGTTGATTGAACCTGAAAATAAAAGAAATTCTCAATTCAAGAATAAAATGGATAGCGAGAAAATTAGTGTCATAATGGTAATAGGGTTTTTTCTACTTCATTTCTACAAGTCTGCATTTCGTAATAGAACTAGTGAAAAATTATAACGATTGATATCGAGCTTTTACCATAATGACACAAATTTTCCAGTCATCTCATTCTTGAATTAATAATTATTCTCCACATTTTGGTTAAATTTACTGAAAGGTGTGGCTTTTTCAGTTTTCTTCCCAACTTTATGCCATATCAAAGTTATGATTTCTTTACAAATGTAATCCATCCATATTCTACTAATGTCCTATATTGAGGAGTGTGCAAAATTTGAATTAAATCTGCTCGTCAAAGTCGAGACCGAAGGAGTCGGTTACAAACATACATACATACATAAATAAATACAAGTGGAGCTAATATGAACATGTTGAAAAAAATTAATTATAAGGTGAACTTCACCAAGGTTAGTTCACTGACCGAGGTTTGCAACTAGAAGTATATTTTGGATGTGAAATAACTATTAAAATATAATATTCGGGAAAATTTTAATAAGAGCTGCTATATGCCATACAACTCAATCCTTAACAGTAGTTTTTGATTATCACCCCCATGTATACATTCACATTCATCACTCATCACCTTATTTGATAAAAAGTACGGAACTTTCCAATTATTCGTATAAAATCTGAAAAAAGTTACGCTACCAATCAGTGTTAAAATCTTCTGCTCCAATTTCATAGTAAATCCCCAGACTGTCTCAGTTAAATCCTTGAAATCTCATTAGAACTCTTTGCCTGAAGCCTTCACGTTTTTGTTGAAATTCACAATATAAATTAAAGTAGAGACAACCTCTCTTAACGATGCCATTCTTCCATTACCAACTGAACCTAATTGAGGTAATACTAGGATCTGTATTCAATTCCCCCGATTATCTCTAATTATATAAGCATAAGAACGGTTACTAAAATTACCAAAAATTTTAACAATCGTATTTTTCAACAACATCAAAATGACAATAAAAAGCGAATCCATAATCCATTGATGTGTAATACAGACTCTCCAACATAGTTGAGCTCTGGACATATTCTTGATTTATTATAGTCACTTCTTATATTTTTTCAACTACGACTGTCATGAGACGGGTACGATTTAACACTATTTTCAGTGTTCTTATGACGTATATTAAGTATATCAAGATAAGATAATAAGAATCAAGAAAACCATCAATACCAGAATTAAATATTTGAAATATCACAGGAAGCTGCATTTTCAATATCCGAAGGGAAATTGTCTTGACCTTATTTTTATAGATTTTTCTCATTCAACGTTGACAATTTGATGACATAACTAATTTATTTTATTTCCACAGCTTTGTTTCTATTTGCTACTATCGTTACAAAATATTATTCACGGTACCTCATGTTAACAGTCAATATTAATAACAATACGTTTATTCCAGTTTATTCCAGTAAATAAAGGAAAAAAAGTTGACATTAATTACGCCCTATTTTCATCTTCCGGCTGGAAGTTGCATTTGGTACCTCATTAAACATGAGACAAAGTTCTGCATGAAAACGCGTGCGAGGGCGGAGAAAATGGCCCCAAAAGACCAGAAAAATAGGTTTTTTAACATTTTAACACCTTAACTAGTGTAACGGGGGAATTCCCACCTTTCCATCGATGTATATAAGTCATACCTTTGATACCCCGGGGAAAAACCAATATATCTAAATGTATACGCTATAATTTATTACTTTCGTTCCTCCGTCGTTCGCCGCGCGTGTGCTCTACGTGGCGCTCGTGTCGTCTGCTCATCTACTTGTGGTTCGTGTGAGTCACGCCAGTGTTCGAATTATAAAGACAGCGATAATATGTTATCCCAAGAGGTAGAATTAGAGGAAACTGTAGACTCAGAAGAAGTTGTTGACGGGGTAGAGTTAGAGGGAGCTCTAGACCCAGAAGAAGTCCTATTTTCCTGGTCTTTTGGGGCCATTTTCCCCGCCCTCGCACGCGTTTTCATGCAGAACTTTGTCTCATGTTTAATGATGTACCAAATGCAACTTCCAACCGGAAGGTGAAAACAGGGCATCATTAATGTTAACTTTGCCTTTTTTTCCTCCTTCATATACTGGACTAGTTGGATTGGAGTTTTTTTTTTATAAAATTTTCCGATATACTGTCAATAATACTAATAAACTGTTGTAGATGAAATTTTGTACGTCATACGTGGGATAGGAATTATCAACGCACTTATGTGATAACGCTTCACATGCGTGCACCAATAATGTCCATATCCCACTAATTGCGTGAATAACTAATATCGTTGTGAGTACATTTTTGATAAACTAAGGAGTCGTAACGGGAGGAAAAAAGCAGAGGAACAAGTGAAAAATAATTTTTGTTTCAAATGTACCTCAAAAAACTTTTTCGGAAGATCGTTACAATCAATAGACTAGACAGAAGACTACAACTTTTCCACCTCAACAAAAGTCAATAGAATCAGGTAGTGAATAAAAATGTTATTTCACAACAAGCATATTTGCGCTCATTTTTTCCAATGTCTTTCAATAATTTAGAGAGAATTCCGCTCCACAAGTACAGTAAAATGGTACAAGTAGTAAGAAGGGACATTCTTGTCATCCCATAAGGCAATCCAGATCACGTGGCCCAATATGGCCGTACATAGCCACTACTCTCGATGATAAATAGGTACGTCATGTCCGGCACATCCATGGGAAACTCGAGCAAATAATTTCCATTCAATTATGTTATATTTATTCGCTTGTTTATCCTCGAGTGGATTATCCACATAGTCAACACCTTGTACTGCTCTGACATTTTCTGTAGATGAGAGAACACAACTCGCTCACTTATATCTATGTTTTCAATTTTCCATCCTTCCGATGTACTAGTCATATTCTTTTTTCATAGGCCTCATTGGATTTTCAGATAATATATTGATCGCAATTTTGAGCACTTAAAAAATGAAACTTTGAAGACGAACTGCGAATTAATTTCGGTTTTTCTGATTCAGATGGCAACCGAGGGTATACTGGTATACTCACTTCACGAACTTAAGCATTCCAAATTATTAATTTTAATTTTCACTTCTTGTGCTTATGATACCAACAAAAAAATAGCAAGTTAATGAACTATTCGCGCGTGTTTTTAAGTCCATTTCATCCATTTTATGTTACTATTTCATAGTATACACTTACCCTATGCCTATGCCTATCACACTACTCACTTATCACACGACTACAATCAGTGAAATTGTGTGATAGCTTAAGTTTAGTGAGTGAGTCAGTATTCAAGTGAAATGGGATGACTTTAACAGTTATCAATAAAATTCCTAGGACTTAATCACAATAACTAAAAACATACATTTTTCAACTGTCAGCAACAAGCAGAACAGTTTAATGATCTCAATTTGACAATTTAAAGAGAACTTTTTTAGACTATAATCAGTCCATCATCCTTAACTGATAAGTCATTAGTATCCAAAATTGTATCCGCCCGCATCTTCGTATAAAATGGATCCTTTACATATACCCATTTGGGAAGCGGGGAAAAAACGTGAATGGGCGAAAAAACTCTTGACAAAAAGCAGATTGATTGAGTGTGTGAGTGAAGCTGGTGTACAGAGACTATACCAGTCTTCACATAAGAAGAGATATACGCAGTGCCGTACTTGTTACCGTATCATGAGAAATAAATCAGAATTTCAGAAGGTTCAGAATTTTGGCGCAGAAAGTCTTATAAATTGTATCATATTCTTAGATACTTTGACATTAAAACATGTATTTTGATATAGTTTGGTTTTCAACATAAAAAATAAATGAGGTTTTCAGCTCACACATAAATTGTGAATGTATGGACAAGAAAATGGGTAATATTCACAAAGAAACTGAGTATTTAATAAACTAAAAAGTGCTACGAACAGATTGAACATATCAATATCACTACATTAACACTATGGGGAATTGATTGTGTTTTTCCTAAAAATGGACCATTTATTGAATATAAATGATTTCAATGCTTTTGTCATGAAGTTATACTATTTAGTACGCACTATGTGATATGTAGGAAATGAGATCACGTCCACGTCACTCGAGTGTCCTCGAGGTTTCATAAAAGTATCTCGAAAATTTTTATACAACGGGCAGATTAGCAGTATGTGCTCCGGAACAAGGAGTTACAGATGGATCACGTCGTATCGATTTCTATTCAATACAGATTATTATGTATACAGTGTGTCGCATTCAAGATGAAGACACCCCCATATACTTGCTGTGTGAAATATTACAGATTTGAATTTTTGCAGAATCATACATGTTGATGGGCCACATCTTTTAAGTTAATCAACTGGAATATGAACTTGAATCTCAGCCTACTACGATTTTACAAACGGGGTCACTTTTCGATATTCTGCTTCGCGTTGAAAATATCGAAAAAAAAAATATTCAAAAAAGTTGTTCAGAATATCATTTTCACCCCACATACCGAAATTCATCACAAAATTCGCATTTTTGATTTTTTTAATTTTTTTTCCACACATACAAGATATTGTTTAATTTGATCAATAGCGTGCCATATTATATTATATTTTGACAGTGTTTTTAAATGTTAGCCAAGCTCAAGTCAGTGAGCAAATAAATAAAATGCGCTTGACTATAAGAGAAATAATAGAAATAGTCCGGTTGTTGCAGAGTTTAACTTGAGACATCTTCGACGTCACAAGATCAAGCCCTATAAACCGGAGTTCTCACATACATTGGAAGAAGGTCATGATAATGAAAGATTAGACTATTGTTATTGGGCCCAAGGTGTTTTTTCAAATGACAAACAGTTTCTGAAGAAGATTATGTTTACCGATGGGGCTACATTCACCACTAATGGGGTTGTATTCTCTCAAAATTGTAGATACTGGGCCATAAATAATCCTCACTGGGTTATCAATTGTAGGGACCAATATTTCCAGGAAGTCAATGTCTGGTGTGGGATTTTGGGAGACCGTATAATTAGTCCTTTTTTCTTTAATGGATCATTGCATGCTGATCGCTTTGTTAACTTCCTCGATGGGAAGTTTTGGCAAGCAATTGAAAATCTTCCTCTCAATGTACGTCAGGATATGTATTTGCAGTTAGACGGTGCATCCATTCACAATTCAAGGCTTGTTCGTCGATGGTTGAACCAGAATTATCATATGCACTGGATAGGAAGAAACAGTACTTTCGAACTGTGGCTTCCGAGGTCTCCCGATATAACACCACTTGATTTTCATTTCTGGGGTATGGTGGGAAATTAAGTCTGTAAAACAAGGCCCATGAATTGAGATGAACTTCGTGCTAGAATAAGGCAAGTCTGTAAATAAATCAGCATTCCGGAACTTAGACAAGCAGCTAAACGAAATCGCAAAAGAATCGAAAAAGGTATTCAATTAGACGGAGGACTAGTTGGGAAAGGTCCCACTTAATAGTTATTCATTTGTATGATGAAAATTATTGTTTGATACTTTTTCCTACATTTAAGCAATTATCGAAATTGTTTTCCCATAATAATAATAATAATAGGATAATTATTCCTTCAAAAGTTTTGTTTACTGTACTCAAATATTTGAATACATGGCAATGTGTCAATATTTTAATTTCCACGGCACACTAATTATCGAAATAAATAATAATTTTGTATACCTTCTTAGACCAGAAAAAAAGAAAGTTGAAAATGCGTAGTTTGTAATAATGAAATTTGGTATGTGGGATCAACATAATATTCTGAAAAGCTTTTTCCAATAATATTTTCCGATATCTCTAACGCGAAGCAAAATATCGAGAAGCGGTTCTGTTTGTGAAATCGTAGTAGGTTAAGTTCAAAGTTCAGATTCCAGTTGACTATTTCAATATATGTGGCCCATCAACTTGTATAAAAGTTATCATCAACACCTAATTCAACAGCAAGTTTCACGTTCTCTGATACCTGTGGACGTCTAAAATTTGGATGATTGTCAACACGATCATTTCCCCCGATTTTTTTCCTCAATTCTACTGACTGTTGATTGGCCGATAGGTTGTCTGGGTACTTCGCATTGAACAAATCGCATACCTATTTCCAAGTTTCATCTACACATCCTATGAAAATTAGAATTTTTATGCTTTGGGTTCCACTAAAAGTACCCATAATTTACTGAAATTCACTTGAAATTTGTTGTATCCGATAAAACGTCAACCGATATCTCAATTGACATTTATACCGATTGATAGCAGCTTGATTTTTGACGATTGATTGCTGTTGTGTTCTTGTGTACTTCTTCAACTCAGCTTATTGTTAATAATTTTCAACAGTAGTGGCAAATAGAGGAAGAACTTTCAAATGGGATATTACAGGACCCACATTCCATTAAAAAAAATAACACATCAGCACGTCAAAACAGGTGACGGCACCATATTATATGAAAATTCGGTATTTAGAATTGGAAATCGACCTATTTTGAGGTTTCTATAAAAAGTTAATTGTTTGCAGAATGAATAATTCATTTTACACAACTCAGCCATGGATGTATTGACATACATTCATAGCGAAAATAATTACATAAGTACAATTCTCTCCATCATTCAAAAAACGTTATGTCGAACTTACTTCGTTTTTCAAGTAACATAGCGCTGAATGTAAGAAAGAACATGTATTTTAAAAAAATCGAAATTTCTCTTTTTTTTATAAGGAAGGTCGTAATATTTGTTTTTATAAATGTAGAATTAGGTAAGTATCTAATCGATCTGGTGGAGTTTCATCTGGCTATACGCTTATGAAAAACGACACAATTGTATGTGTTGTTTGCTAGAACCAATTGGAATCAACTGCTGTACTTTCCGACAAACAGACGCACGATGTAACTTTCTAATCCGAAAGTGGTGAACTAAGAATTTCATTAGTAAGCCATCAGAATATTCGACACAATCGTCACCAATATTCATCATCACCCTGTATCGTGAATAACCAGAAATTACTTATTTTCAAAGTTTTCCTCGTACTTGTAGCGGTGTTATTTTCAAACACTTCATGATACAAATACAGTTTGGTAATAGTATTTACTTATGCCTTGAAAAAAAAATGATCTAGTATTAGCTAGAAAATATTGAAAAAACAGTCAACTTATCGAGGGTGAATCGAAATCGACATCGAAATAAATGTATATAAAGTTCTCATCCTCCTGGGTATGTACATCTTGAGTAATCATTCAATTTTTATCTTACCCAGTGAAAGCCCAATTAGGATGAAGATTTATTATCACGAAACAAGATTTCCATAAACAAATTTGTACGTTGAAATACGGGCGCTGTAAAATGACTGAACTCTTGATGAGTACGGACGTTTTGTGGGAGAGGAGTGACTAGGGACCTATTACACGACTCCCTATGTAACTAACCCAAGACTGTGGTGAACTTGATAATACCCTATTCGATGGTAAACATTTTATCATACGAAAATTTGCTTGCGTTATCTAGAAGCACTCGTAGGATGCTGCCTTGTTTGCTGATTGTATAATTGGTCCCAAGGAGAGGATTTCTACTACGATAGGGCTTTGCCCTACATTTTTAAATATAAATTATTGGTCCTCAAAAAATAGCCTTGTCTTACGAAGTTATTTCCACAGTTACAGGTTATCTATGTGTTTGAAACATAAACAATTACTTATGAGGTTTGAGATGAGAATGGAGCGATTGAAAAGAACATTTGTCTCGATGAAAGAAATATTGTTTTCCCAATGATTAATTTCACGTAATTCTTAGCAAAAAAATCCTTTTTTTCAGTACCGTGCGTAAAGTACGTACATCAGAATGCGTGAGACTTCACTTCACGCACTAGTTCCAATTTGTTTGTAATTATACCTAGCTTTATTAAATTATAGGTAGATATAATAAGGGTATTGAAACGGTTTGCGTACGATCCTGCTTTTAGATTGTTGTTGTAGTAG
>CAJUYH010008271.1:0-15765 GCA_910591685.1 Galerucella tenella | reverse complement strand
AATAATTAATAACTCATTGATATAACAAATTCTAGCAAATTTTCTCTCACATCAAAATAGTTGGACATTCGTTGAATGTATTTCACGATTGAGTACTAAATATCTCGTTACAGGGTGTTCAGAATTTTCAGTTTCATTATTGGATCATTCAATGTGCACTATCAGGCTTATTTTAAATGGAACATCCTGTATTTTAACAATTCATCATATTCAAAAAAATGTCCACTTTCGATTGGTATAAGGGTGTCCTATATCTAGGTATTATACTTTTCGAGCAATTTACAATTTTCTTAAATTTTATGCTAAATCGATTTTAAAACATCTGCAAGTCTCTCTAAATTTCAAACTAATGATCTTTGCATAGTGGTGAAATTAAATAGCTCAAGTTTCAAGCCTCCAGAAAATATAGGGTTCTGCTATGCTATACCGAGCGGTTAAAAAGATATAGCCATATTCTCACAGAAAAATCACTATCCACTTAAACATTTTATGAAATAGCAAAAAAAAATTGTTTGTTCTTAGTTCCGTTTTTATTCATTTTGTATTTTAATGTTCTTAATAATAATTTCTAAACCAATCTTCAACATAACACTCGTATTGTGTGGAACTTTTTTTTGTTATTTCATAAAATGTCTAAGTGGATGATTTTTCTGTGAGAGTGGCTATATCTTTTTAACCACTCGGTATAGGATAGCAGAACCCTATATTTTCTGAAGGTCTAAAACGTTATCTATTTAGTTTCTTACAACAACTATGCCAAGATTAGTTTGAAATTTAGAGAGAATTGCAGATGTTTTAAAATCGATTTAGCATAAAATTTAAGAAAATTGTTAATTGCACGAAAAGTATAATACCTAGGTATAGGACACCCTCATACCATTCGAAAGAGGACATTTTTTTGGATATGTAGAATTATTAAAATACAGGGTGTTCCATTCAAAATAAGCCTGATACTGCACATTGAATGATCTAATAAAGAAACTCAAAATTCTGAACACCCTGTAACGAGATATCTAGTACTCAATCGTGGAATACATTCAACGAATGTCCAACTATTTAGATGTAAGAGAAAATTTGCTAGAATTTGTCATATCAAAGAGCTATTAATTCTTTTCAAAATCTTCACATTTTTAAAAAAGTCAACATAACTCGGAACCCTCTGTATTTAGGTATAGGGAGCCATTTTGAAGTAGTATTATATTTTTGGAGGGCAATCAGAAAATGCAATAAAATATTGGGTGTTCCATAAGGAAAAATATAACTTTGATACGCCACACTTTATTGGAACACCCTGTATATTTCAAAATATTTTCAAATTATAGTTCAAATTGGAGTGAAATTTGTGGTATGAGAAGATTTCTAGAAAAATTTATATTTTCTTCGATATTTGTCCGGTCCCGAACTCTGTATAAGAAAAAATATAAACCTAGGGGCCATGGTATTTTTAAATGTTTTTTGTCAGTTTTGAAATAACTGTTAAACTAACAGCCAGTTGCTGCGAATTTCTTAAAGTTAAAGAGATCTTGAGGGTTGTTTAAATGAGTTAAACTCGGTTTATGGTGACACATTACAAATTTTGTATGATTCAGCACCTTAGGGCTTGTTGCCTGAAATATAAAACTGCATTGACATGTATCACCTAAAACTGAGATTTACTTTACGAGGATGGAGTTAGCCTAGACCATTTCCATGCATAAACAAAATATTGCGCTACCATAGCAACGAACAATAACTCATTAGAAGTGTCAGTGTGAAGTTGGACGTCAAAAAAGTAAACCAGAGTTACGCAATAAATTGAAAGAAAAAAGATGTCCACCGAAATTGTGAAAATCGAAAAATTGGAGTATCGAGCCATCATCAAGTACCTACCTGTATTTAAAAGGGTTAAGAGGTAAGCAGATTTACGAAGATATGCTTAATACCCTTGGTGATCAATGTCCTTCGTCCTCTCCAAGACCTAAGAAGTTTCGTGTCCAAAAATCTGCTTGAAAAGTTCCTGCTTCAGTTTTTTGGGATTGCCATGGAGTAATCATGATTGATTTTTTGGATAAGGGTAGAACATTAACCGAAGATTACTATTCGACATTACTGACCACTCTATGGGAAAAAATTAAAGAGAAAAGACGCGGAAAGCTATGCAAAGGTGTTTTGTTTTTGTAGGACAACGCCTCTGCACACAAATCTCATGTTGCCATGCAAAAAATTCGTGATTTAGGGTTTGAATTAATAGAACCCCCCTTCTTATTCACCAGATTTGGCTCCGTCCGACTATTATCTTTTCCCTCAACTGAAAAAAAGTTTAAAAAGTTCGTACATTTTTTTCCAACGAAGAGGTAATTAAAGCAAGCAGAGCAAGAAGAAACATTTTTTCAAGGTCTATAGACGTTGCAGTTTCGCTGTAATGAATGTATCCAATTAAGAGGAGAATAAGTTGAGTAATAAAATATTTTGACATTGAAATTTTGTTTGGTTCTATAGTAGGCTAAGTGCCCTAAGTGTATTCTTACCAACTTCTCAAATACCATATCCTTCAAACACTTTTTTTAAAAAGGTGGACCACTAATGTAAAAAAATACAAGAAGTCTTTATAATATTTTTCGTTGTAGGGTTTGGATTTGAAACAGTTTTCAAGTTTTGATCTTGAATATCGATTGCAAATTATATTATAAATATGTTTGCTATATTATATCTGATAAATCCTCAGCAACATGGTTTTATTAGAAAAAGATCAGTTGAAACAAATCGGTTTGAATATAATGAGTACATTTTAGAAAATTCAAATAAACATCTACAGGTTGACGCGGTATATACTGACTTTAGTGAGGCGTTTGACAAAATTGACCACATTATAATGGCAATCTTTTATTATGGTTCAGCTCTTATTTAACCAACCGAACTCAATCTGTGTCCATCGGACAGTTTTGTTCAAGATATATTAAGATTACATCAGGAGTACCTCAAGGATCTCACTTAGGCCCATTATTGTTTAATATTTACATTAATGACATTCCACAATGTTTCAGATTTAGTAAATTCTTGATGTATCCCGATGATTTGAAAGTGTATCGTCCTATAAAGGAACCAAATAATGCAAATTATCTACAGATCTATGCGTCCTCTTCGGTCATTTGGAATCCTCAGTATGATGTCCATATAAATAGATTATCCGTCATTGAAAATAAGTTTATCCGATTTGCAATGAAGTAATGTTTTCCAGGTTGTACAGATAAACAAATTGTTCGACAGAACCTTAACATTCTTCCTATAGAGAAGAGGCGAATAGTTACCGATATAAAATTTATATTTAAATGTGTTAATGGTTTAATAGACTCCTCACCTATTGTGAGCTCTTTATCGTTTTTGGTACCAGCATATAATACAAGAAATAAACATACCTTCATTACGAACCAAAAGCAAATACCAATTATTATCTAAATTCTCCACTGAATCGTTGCTGCAAATCTTATGATAAATATTGTTGTGACCTCTCCACAGTTGATAATTTTTCTTCTTCTCTGGGAACTTTTGACAAGCTGATTAGGGTCATTGTTAATGGTAGCAGGCTTTTATAGTTTTAAAATGTCCCTTCTTTTTCTCTTCTGATATTTATTAATACTGTAGTTTCACAATATCTGTTTTACTCTTAATGTTGGTTTATTTTACTTGTTTTGTAACAAATATTAGGAATACTGCTTTGGGCTCGTCCTGTTTTGTATTCCAATTATATATAAATATTAATAATGAATTTGCTGACATCAGCGCTTACTAACATTATTATTTTTGTGCTAATGGATGAAATTAAAATTATGAAGGGGGTTTTAAAAATGCGAATATCTCGAAAACCAGTAACTTTTGAGACTAATGATAGGTATACCTATCATCATCACCTATAATCGTACTGTTACACCAACAACAGAGCTTTTGTGGCACCCTCTAGAAAATACATAGAAATGGATAACATATTATGATTTCCCAGGCCCTAAAACCCCTTTCTCCAAATTTTTACGTTTGTATATCCAAAATCTTCCAATTTCCTGAGAAAAAACATTTTTGACATTCCAACTTTGCCACCCTGTATCTTCCTTATTATTAACATTTTATTCAAGGAAGTTGGGTCAGATTGTTATATTTTTAGGCGAAGAATCTTCCATTTCACTTTGGACAATTACTTAGGGACCACCCTGTATATACCCGCTATTTAACAATTTAGGCGTTTTTTGTTTTTAATTCATTCTTCAAGTCTTTTTCCGACCGAGATGGGAAACTCATGTTCGAATGGGTCCTTAACCAGTACCCAGACAGTGTTGGACTCATCCCCACGGGAATGCCTACCAACCAAACCCACCTCAAACTCGCCGTTACTTCCGCCTTGGAATCACTACCCTAGCATACTTCAAAACGGGCGGCGGTCCCACACACACTCTTAGTCATCTTCTCCCTTCTATCACTCATACCTCTCACATGTCGAGTCCTTCTCTTTCCCTAATCCTGCTCTCTACTACGCCACTTATCTCCATCCATTCCTCCTCGTCTCTCAACATAATCTCCACCATATTTTCCCAATACACCGCCTCTCCCAGTTGATTTCCCAACTTCTTCAAAACTTTCTCATTCTTCCAACATCTAAACCCCTGTCCCACATAATTCTCCATTTCACATCTCTCACACACTCCTGTTTCTCTTTTCCCAATCTTGTGGAGGTAACCCACTCTCGACCCATGCCCTGTGAGCACCTGCGTCAAGAAGTAGTTCACCTCCCCGAATTTCCAGTCCACCCAGTTTCTCCTGCTCCCAATCGCTCCTTTTAGCGCGCCCTCATATGCATCCCACCTTCTCTCCATTTCCTCATCCATCCATTCATGTACTTCACCTCTGGTCGCACCCCTCCAGCGTTTCTGTCTGGCTCTAGTCAAAAGTCTGTCCCCTTGTTTATTCTGGGATAAATAATACAAATCAATATATTTTTGGATATATTTATTATAAATACTAAATATTTAATCACCTATTTCAACAAGTTCATTAGAATAATAATAAAATCGAAAAAAGCTTCTTAGATTTATTCTAAGGCGGCACCAAGAGTAAATCCGGCCCTATTTCAACTACAATTCAATTTTTTATAAATTTAAAATTACCTAATATATAAATACTAAAAAATAACCACACAAATTGTTTAGGCTTGGTAGGCTTCGTGAACATTGTAAGTTAATATATAAAAATTACACTAAAAATGTTAAAAACAATATTTACTTATTAAATTTTGAAAATAACTAACCATTTCCATAACCGGGAAATAATAATTTCAAGGCTTTACTTAAATTGGAATTAACAGTTAGCTCATAATCTTTTCCCAATTCGAATCTACAGCATGGACATGTATATAGTTCTAACTTGAAAGCTCGTCTTAAACAATCCTGAAAAGATATTACAAATTAGAATCTTAAAAATAACTAACAAAACTCAACGCCCCCTTTTTTTCTTTATATTATAGTAAAAGATCTTAAAAAAGCTGAGTAGTTCAAATGTACCCTACAGAAAAATTGCTCAAATTAGTAATCTACTTATAGACAAAAACCCATTTTGGTTCAAACGCGTTTTTTCTTAACAATTTTAAATATCTATGGTTTCTGTGTATGTATTCAAGAAATCAAATATCCTAACACTTCCTAGCCTTTTGATTTTCCAATTAATACTGTACATTGAGGATAATAAGTACAGGTTTGAGAGAAATGAAAACATGCACTTACACGATACTAGAGGTAAATCAAATTTACGACAACCTTTCTCTAGATTAGAAGTATCTAAGCATGCGCCGTCTTTAATAGGAATAAAATGTTATAATAAAGTTTTAAAAACAATCTCAAAAAACAATATTTCGAGTAGATGTTTCCGCCAAACCGTCTATACATTTTTAATGGATAAAACATTCTACAGTGTTGATGAGTTTTTAAATTCTTAGGAATTTTGTAGCAACTGTGAGATATTTCTGATTGGATCAATTTTTAAATTTTTATTTATTTTTTTATATATATATTTATACATACCTATTGTATATGCTAATGTTATATTTAAATTTGCCATATGTGATAATGTGACTAGTCCGATAAGTTTTATACATTTTTTGTTCGTAAAATTTGTGTAAATTTTGTGGATGAATAAATTTCTTTCTTTCTTTTTATATACAGTTTGTCTCAAATACTAACCTGACAAAAGTTATGTTTGCATTCAGTAGTGACGGGATCAAATACAATTTCTTGACAGCATATACATTTGAAAACTTCCTCGATTTTAGCCAGGTATTCCGGTTTTCCATTTTGCAATACTTCATTACATTCCAACCACAATTTTGCATTATCGATATCTTCTTTGATTAACTCTTCTACTTCATTTGGTAACGAATATGATACTTTGGATTTTTTCTTGACGTTTACAAATTCAGTTAAAATGTTAGATGTGGTTTTACGTTTTTGTCCTTTTCCAATTTTGTTTTCTTTTTCCTTTTCTTTAACTGCTTGAGCTTCTAAATACCCTTCGGGATACTATAAAAAATATGTAAGTATAAGAAGTGTTTATGATTTTATATATAACTTACAATAACGTCAAATTCTTGTCCACCCTTTTCCCAAGGAGCTGGATTTGGATCGTCTCTTCTAAATACATATTTATAGACAATAAAACCAGATTCTCCTTCTTCTGGATAATATTTAACCACTTTGTAAATACCATCGTAACGTAAACCTTCATCTGGACAATACTTGGAATGTTCTTTACCTTTATAACTTCTTACCACTCTTACAGGTAAGCCTTTTTTCCAGTCTTTAGCTTGCGCTCCTTTTTCATTAAATGGTACATTACAATTCACAGTTAATGCTCTAAAAAATTGTAAATAATTACACTGAAAAAACTATTTCAATTAAATTACTTATTGGCCCGTGTTAATTCTTGATTAGAAGTTTGAACGTTCACTCTTTTATTTCCTGATAAATCCCTCCCTCCACTGCCCGAATATATAAATTCATTTCCTTTGTCAACATCATCTGCATATCCTCCACTTAAAACAATGGAAGTGGCGCCTTTATTACCTGAACCATGAATACCACTAACATGGGGTCGATGAACACCTGCTTCAGATACCTAAAATTGTATAAAGTTACTGTACCATAATATGGGGTTGTCAAATTACTCACTTGTATTCGGAACCTCCATCTGGTTCCTACATCTATTCCAGGAATTGGTCCGAAATGATCTTTCGGTACAACAGTGCATTGTTTTGTTCTACCAGCACAAGCCATTCCTCTACCCCAATCTCGAGTCGATGTGGTTGTTTTGCTAGCCATACTTGCGCGTTTTTTACTTAATTTTACTTCTTCACCTCTTTTGGTAATTTTGGAATCATCTACTTTACAAGATGGGCAATACCTACAAGAAATATGTGAGATTTTTATGTTATTTTTGCACCAACTGAATGTTTACATACCAATCTCCAGCTGGGACATCTGATAAAGGAGGTTTTAAACATGATATGTGATATTCATCATCGCATTCGTCACATAATATGATTTTTTCCCAGTTTTCTTTACCGTGACATATTTTACATCCACATTCTCGACATTTTTTCTTCAAATTATCTTTACAAGTATTACAGTTATAAGGATATTTTCCTATAATGATATGAGTAGAAGGATTAACCTATTTTTATTTTCGTCAAGTACTTACTTTTAGTTTTTTCTGAATAATTTGATAATTTTTCTTCACTACCAACTTCCGTAATTAACCTAGGTTCCTCTATTCTCATAATTTCTTGGATAAATGTAATAGAACAATTTGCAATTGGTGCCTTGTCTCCACCTAGCAAAAGAGTACCTGTGACATTAGTCCTGCTAACCTTGTCTATTTTAAAGTCGTACCTAAAAAATTCACCAAAATAAGCAACAGGCATTGTAATTATTTACCTTTTGCTTACCAAACACCCCTAGATTTGTTTTCCTCCAGGTTGTAATTTGCTAAAACAATCATTTCTGGACATAGCTCATCCAACTTATAAGTATAATACGATCTAGGTCTAATATCCCTAGATGAGGCATCAGTTTCAAAGCCAGGTGTTATATGATCTGCACTAAAAATAAAAACCAAAAGTGGAAGATGAACAAAACAAATATAAACTTACCTTTTAACTCTAAATGTTAAATTTTTTTCTTCTATAGTAGTGTCAGTACTTGAAGTTCCTTCGTCTTTGATGAATATTTTTATTATAGATGCTTCATACCAACTTCCATCATCTTCTACCATAACATCAATTAAATTGCCTACTTTATAATATTGACTTTCAGCATCTATAAAGTCTTTGTCAACTTTCTTATTATCATCTTCTTCAACGGGTTTAGCATCTTCCTTTTTTAAGGTTTTGATAAATAATTGTACTACATTGTTGTTTTCTATTTGATAATCTAATATTGGAACATTAGATTCTAGCTGAAAATAATATCATGATAATGAAGTACTGCGATATTGTTTAGATTATTTATAATCAAAAATCGTTTATCAATAACTTACTGTTTTTCCTTTGAAAATTAACGTTTGCTCCTGTTTTTTAATACCAGTTTGTTTTTCAATCCAATTTTCGATTGTTAGAACTGTATTTCGTTTTGATATTTCAATAATCCATTCTTGTTTTGCATCACCATTTTTTCTTACTTTAATGTACATTTCAACGACAAAAAATGTTACCTTTTATAACCAATTATATTTATTATAACAGATTCAGGTTACAGCACAACATAAGCACAACCTAAACATTTAACTGGCGGGAAATAATGTAAACAATAAAGTTAGGTTATATCGTTTCTTCTTTTCATTAACGTCTTCAATATCAGTGGTATCCAAGGCTATTAAAGTAATGAGTAGTATCTCTATAAATTGATGTTACATTTTGAATATTAATGAGTAATAATAGTGAAATGAGTAAAATGCAATGCACTCAAGTAATTTGTGCCATTTGTGGTCAAATTTTAATTAAAAATTGTTAGGTTGTAGCTGCCGATTGCCGACTAAAGAAGTGACAAATACTTTTTACATATGTCATATTGGCCAAATAGAAGAAAGTTTTTGACTTTGACAGACATGAACAGATTTTGAAACTGTATTATTGCATTTTGCATTATCAGATTATTACTCATTATCTGTATTCAGATATTTAAGAATTACAATTTAATGGGCAAAGGCTTTATTTTGCTAAACTAAACCAACATGTCATCTAGAAAACGAAAACCGTTTAGTCAGATTCCAGGAGATAGTAAAAATGTAGCACCAAAAAAATCTAAGACAACTGTGGAAAGTAATATTCAAAGACGTGCAGGAACTGTAAATTGTATGACTTTGAGAAATTTTATGTGCCATTCACTTCTAGAAGTGAATTTTGTGAATAATATCAGCTTTGTAATAGGAAAAAATGGGAGCGGGAAAAGTGCAATTTTAACAGCTTTGATAATTGGTCTGGGAGGTAAAGCAACTCTTACAAATAGAGGTACCAGTGTAAAAGGATTCGTTAAAGCAGGTAAACCTTCTGCTTCTATCGAAATAGAACTTTGTAATGAAGGACCTATGGCTTATAAACCAAGTGTTTATGGAAATTGCATTCATATTATTCGTAATTTAAACTCAAATGGAGGAGGTTCTTATAGAGTGAAGTCGGAAAGGGGTGAAATAATATCCACTCAGTCCAAAGAAGTACAAAATGTCACTTTAAATTTGAATATTCAAGTTGACAATCCCATATGTATATTAAACCAAGACACATCCAGGAATTTTTTAAGCAGTAATGATCCTAAGAGTAAATTCACATTGTTCATGAAAGCAACCAAGCTGGAAAACCTCGAGATAGAATATAAAAAGATACAAACCAATAAAAGAGATTCAATTAGAATAATGAATGACAAAAATGAGAACTTTCGTAAATTGCAGGAGGAGATAAAACGATTGAAAGTAAAAATGGATAATCATAAATCTATTTTGTCTCTCAAAGATAAAAAGTTATTGTTACAGAGAGAACTTGTTTGGTCTAAAGTTAGAGATGTAGAAGATGAATTAGAATCTAATAACAAAATTCTTAATAGTGTGGAAAGTAAATTGAACAATTTTAAAACAAATTCTGATAAAAGAATTGATAATTTGAAGGAATTTAAGAAAAAGCTTCAATCCCTGGAGCATCAACTGCTGGAAATAAAAGAACAAAAAGAGGTACAGAAAAGACCCCAACTAGATCTACAAGCTCAAATAGATGAATTGAGACAAAATGTTGCTTCTAAAAAGAGAGAAAAACACCAAATTATGACATCTATACAAAATAAAACATCTGACATTGAATCCTTGAAACAAGACATTGCTACAACAACAGAAAATATGTCCAAAGTAGAACAGCAGAAAGTGGAAAGAATACAAAATCTAGCGGCACTACAAAAGAAATTGAAAGGCTTGGACGATCACTTGGAAACCTCCAAAAATGATCTATTCCAAATTAGAGGTGATTTATCTCACAGAGAAGCCGAAGAACAAAATTTAAGACAAGAAATTACACAAATTGACCAGAACATAAATAATGAAAAAAATAATTTGAATGCTCTAAATGCAGAATCTGGAAACGAATTATTATTATATGGAAGAGAAATGCCAAGAATTAAACAAATGATTTCTCAGTATGCAAATAAATTTCAACAAGAACCTAGAGGTCCTTTAGGTTCCTATATAAAAATCAAGGATAAAAAATGGACAGTAGCTGTGGAAGGTAAGTACATATATATTTTACTTATTTTTTTATTTAATTTGAAAAACATTTGTAGGGTACATAGGACCAGGGCTCTTACGCGCATTCGCAGTGGATAATAAGAAAGATAACCAACTTTTAAGAGATATTTTCAATAAAGTTCTCGGATCAGGATCTCATCCACAAATAATAACGTCCAAATTCATTTTTCGTAAACATGACGTTACCAGAAACTTGGTTTATCAACCAAAAGATTGTACAAGCATATACAACGCAATAGAAATCCAAGATACAATAGTTTCCAATTGTATCGTAGATAACTGTGGTCCTGAAAATATTCTATTAATTCCTTCAGATGTAAGAGCACAAGAATTGTTATCCGATAAAAAACAAGTACCCAGGCATTGCCATCAAGGAATCACAATTAAAGGGGATAAATATTACCCTGATCCTAATTATAGAAGTTACGCTTCGTCTTATCACAGAGCTCAGTATCTACAAGTTGATATAAAAGATCACATGGTACAGCTTCGGGAGAATATAGAGGGTTTAAAAAAGAAAAAACAGTCTGTGATGAAGCAGTTGGAAGAATTTAGGAACGGTATGAAGGAGCAGGTAATTTATTTGAAATAATTTTTTTGAGATTTCATCTCAGTCGCAATACTTCAGGATTAACTTTTAAATAATACCGTGCACTACCATGTTAGCCATCACCCAATCACCTGACGGGGCGTGCGATAGTTGACACTAGGGTGGGAAGGTATGGGATGGAGATTGGAGTGCCCGGTTCTGGGACCGACGCTTTGGAAGTGTGTGTTTGATGACATTTGTGGGATAGCATGTGAAGAAGGATGTGAGATTAAGGTGTATGCGGACTATGTCTGTCTGGTATGTATGGCAAAGGGAGAGGTGGAGATAGAAAGAAAGGCGGAGAGGATGTGTAGGAAGATTGTGGAGAAGATAGAGCAGTGTGGACTGGAAGTGGCTGATGATAAGACGGTGGGGCTACTGGTGAAGGGACGGAGCAAGTCAAGGGAAGTAGGAGTGAAGGTGAAGGGTAGGAAAATTCGTATGGAGGAAGCGGTGAAATATCTAGGGGTGTGGTTGGATAGCCAATTATCCTTCAATACTCATATGTTGAAGGCTGCACAGAAGGCAAAAGTAGGGGCAGCATGGCTGGGAAGATAAATGGGTAATGTAAAAGGACCAGGAGAGTGGAAGAGTAGGGTAATTGGTAGGACAGTAGAGCAGAGTATGTTGTATGGCGCGGAAGTGTGGGTGAATGCGAGGGTTAGACCACTCCTGCGGGTGCAGAGAGGGATACTCCTGAGGGTGGTGCAGGCGTACAGGACAGTGGGTGGACTGGCAGCAGCGGTGTTGTCAAGGTCCTATCCATTGGACAGAAACGATGGAAGGGTGCATCCAGAGATGAAGTACAGGAATGGATGGATGAGGAAATAGAGAGAAGGTGGGATGAGTATGAGGGCGCGCTAAAAGGAGCTATTGCGAGCAGGAGAAACTGAGTGGACCGGAAATTCGGGGAGGTGAACTACTTCTTGACGCAGGTGCTCACAGGGCATGGGCCGAGAGTGGGTTACCTCCACAAGATTGGGAAAAGAGAAACTGGAGTGTGTGAGAGATGTGAAATGGAGAATGATGTGGGACAGGGGTTTAGATGTTGGAAGAATGAGAAAGTTTTGAAGAAGTTGGGAAATCAACTGGGAGAGGCGGTGTATTGGGAAAATATGGTGAAGATTATGTTGAGGGGCGAGGAGGAATGGATGGAGATTAGTGGTGTAATAGAGAGCATGATAAGGAAAAGAGAAGGACTTGACATGGCATGTGAGAGGTAGGAGTGATAGAAGGGAGAAGATGACGGAGAGTGTGTGTGGGACCGCCGCCCCTCTTGAAGTATGCTAGGGTAGTGATTCCAAGGCGGGAGTAACGGCGAGTTTGAGGTGGGTTTGTTTGGTAGGCATTCCCGTGGGGATGAGTCCAACACTGTCTGGGTTCTGGTTAAAAATAATCTTTTTGATATTATTTTGTGTTTTAGGTAAACAAGAGGCAACAATTAGAAGAAAAAGTGAAGAAGGTCAATCAAGCTAGAGCCCAGTTGAGGCATCAGTTGGAGGAGCTGAATGCATCAGCGGAACCGGATGTGCAGAACGTACGGTTTTTAGAAAAAGAATTGGAAGAGTGCAAAAGGATGGTGAATAATAAAACGGCGAATCTCGAGCAAATCAACGAAGAAATTAAAGAAATTAAATCGGTAATTAGCGAAAAAGAAGCAAATTTATCGAAATTGAGTGATTCCACTAAACATTTAGAAGTGCGAATACAAAGTTTGAACCAAGAGATTCAAGAAAACCAAATAAAGCAGCAAGAAATGTCTACCAGCGAAGAGTTTGATAAAAGAAGAATAAAAGAATTCGAAACGAAAGTGAACGAAGCGAGATCCCAAGTGGCTCTCAAACAAAACGATTTGAAAAAATGCGAAGGGGAAGCACTTGCGGTGGGGGAACGCTTAGCAGATCTACGTACAGTGGCCGCCATCACCAACGAAATAAAAGAAGTTAAACATAAAATATCCCGAATTGAAACCGATACGGAAAACGTCGATGAAATTATATCAAAATACCAAGAACTAACGGCGAAATTTAAAAAATCCGCCGACATAATGCAAAGTCTACAAAACGACATCACCGAACTAACTCTAGCGGTGGAAAAACGAAACCGTCACTACAAACTCACTGAAAAATATTTCGTCACTTACATGAAGTATTCTTTTAAAAAAATCCTGGAATATCGACAATTCAAAGGAACTTTGGATATCAACTTGGCGGATAAGAAATTGGAATTGATCGTCATACCCCAGCACGGTTCTCAAGGTCATACCACAACGTCTAATTTATCCGGCGGGGAAAGATCGTTTTCCACTGTGGCCTTTTTGTACGCTCTGTGGCAGTGCATGGAGTTGCCGTTTTATTTTCTCGACGAATTCGATGTTTATATGGACAAATTGAATCGCACCAAAGTTATCGATATTTTATTGCATCACGCCAAGTCGAAACCGGAATTGCAGTTTGTTTTTTTAACGCCGCAAGATGTGTCTTTCGTTAATGAGGATGTTGATGTCTTGAGGCTGGAAGATCCGAGGCGGTTGAATGTTTGAAATTTTTTCTTTATTATTTTTTTTTAGTGTATTTACTTTGATTTTGTTTTTATGAACGCTTCTTATATTATGAATATTTTCTTTGTTATTTTTTTGAATAAAGAAATAATAATTTTGTTGTTATTACAGTTATTTTGAGTCTTTAATCATTAAACAGATTCCCAGGGCTGAAATAGGAGTTGCTGTGTTTTCTACCAAGTAGTGATAAAATATAGGCATCGATGAAACAGCATTTCAAGCAACCATTATACAGAGTTCGGCAAAATTGACAAAAAACATTTAAAAATACCCTGACCCCCTAGGTTTATATTTTTTCTTATACAGGACTTATACGGGACCGGACAAATATCGAAGAAAATATAAATTTTTCTAGAAATCTTTTCATACCACAAATTTAACTCCATTTTAAACTATAATTTGAAAATATTTTGAAATATACAGGGTGTTCCAATAAAGTGTGGAGTATCAAAGTTATATTTTTTCTTATGGAACACCCTATATTTTATTGCATTTTTTGATTGCCACTAAAAAATATGATACTCCTCCACAATGGTTCCCTATACCTAAATACAGAGGGTTCCGAGTTGTGCTGACTTTCTTAAAAATGTGAACATTTCGAAAATAATTGATAACTCAAATTCTAGCAAATTTTCTCTTACATCTAAATAGTTGGACATTCGTTGAATGTATTCCACGATTGAGTACTAAATATCTCGTTACAATGATGTTTCTTTGATAGGTATTATTGTGTACAACGCGCTCTAACGGTGGAGTAGGGAACCTGAAAAATATCCAACGAGAGGTAAACTGCAGAAAGGCTTCCAGCAATTAGAGCTTAGATTATATTTGTATCTTCTGTATGTTCCTTGTGGTATATTATTCATTCTTTTTTTAATTTCTTGGGAAATTAAACCACAATATTTTTAAATTCTTTATTTCAACGTTTCGGTAGCGTTCCAGCTACCGTTGTCAAGAAAAAATAAGTGGAAATTAATTTTTTTATCCCTAACTGACACAACAGAAAAAATTTGACAACTAGACAATCAAAAAATTATTTTGAAGTTTAAGACTGCAAAATTTTGTTATCAAATTTTTATTAAGGTCCATTCATAGTAGATCATATCTGTGGCAAAATGTGAAATGAAATATTTCATTTTATGACATTCCAACGATATGATCATGGAGCTACTATTAAGAGGAGATGACACAGTCGACTATCTTATAATAGGAAAGTGGTATCACATGAGTGACATTGTGATGTGAGCAATATGGCGTCGTCGGCAGAGCCGGACTATTTAAATTTTCAATCAATAAACATATATTCACTAGTGAAATTGATAATATAGAAACACTGTAGGTATTTTGTTGGCTGCCAAGAACCTCTTTTTACAAATATCAACAACATATCTCTTATTGATGGAGTTCTAAGAAATCTACAAACATTAAATATAATATGAAGTTGAATAAAACTTATTGGAGCACAAAGAAATATATTCCAGTACAGTCCTTTCGATTGTTTACTAACCTATAATATGTTGTTCCTGATGATTTTTTCGTATTTACACTGTCTCTACTTGTACAACTTCGTGAAGCACAAGAAAACATTATTGTTCAATTATTAAAATAGAAAAAAACGACACTAACAAAAAGAAAATCCAAAAATACCCAATTCACATCCACAAAACAATACTAATGTCAAGTTGACAGAGAAGTGGAAGTAAAATGGCGAAACCGATACCACTTTTATGATAGGCGTAGCGACTCCTCTCAATACTAGCTCCATGGATATGATAGTCTACTAGAAATGGAATCCAGTGAAGTGCACGTTCCAGGAACG
>CAJUYH010008270.1:0-15768 GCA_910591685.1 Galerucella tenella | reverse complement strand
TTTTCAAATCACCCTCATCAACATAAAATGGCAGCTTTTTATTGTTATATTCATATACTTCTTAATGTCCCACTTTCACATTTTAACTATAATAATGAGTTGAATATTATTAAACAGATTGCTTGAAATAATGGTTATAATCCTAATATCATTAATAGGTTAATTCAGAAAATTAAAAACAAAAGAGAACAAGACTTGACTTATCCTTCTGAAGAGAAATCTTTTAGATATTTAGCTTTACCCATAGAGAAATGAAAAAAGGAATAGAATTCAAGTTAATAGGCAGAAAAGGAACAGAGTTTCTGCGCTGGCCAGTCAGACCAATCAGAATCCTACGTACCCTTCTGCTCAACCGGGGACCGACTGTAAACTGTAAACTCGCCAACTGTGCTGCTAACCTAACCTCACCCAATAATAAATATCAATAACATGTAATGTATATCATTTTTACTTTATATTTATATTGATATTATCATCTCATACGAAAAATTGTTAATAAAAGGCGAATTTGAATTGACAGCTAGAGTTGACAACTAGAAGAAATAGGTAGAATTAATATTCTTAAAAAGTAAGTTGATCTACAAACTGAACAAAGTGAAACTGTGCATATTGACATATAGATAGTTGTTTTATTTTAGGTAACATTTTTCGAGAACCATGCGTTATCATGATATCTAATATATTAATCTCATTACATCAACTTCCCAATCAGAATAATATGAACAGGTAGGTAACTAGTTAACTGGTAGAATGACCATGTGTTATTGAGCTTTTTTATTTACAGCATGATTTCGAAGACATCTACCTATGTAAAAATCAGAAGTTTGAATAAAATGTGATAAAAAATATCGAATTTAGTATACTTAGTTATGTTAGTATTACAAACTGATGATTTATTACTTTCTTTAAAATGTAACAGTATCATAATGTTTCATTTAAATTAAATAGGTAATGAGATCAATAAACAAAATTAATGCTTAGAAGTAACATTTTGATTTATTTGGTTCTTGAAGTTTTTAAAAGTTTTTTGTTTTAAATGTGTTTAAAGTATTATTATTAGTTTCAAGTTATAACAATTTGATGTTATTCAATGTTACAAGAAAAAAGTTTATTTATTTATTCATTTATTTAATTGGTTCTTAGAGTTTTCAAAAGTTTTTTAGTTTAAATGTGTGTAAAGTATTATTATTAGTTTCAAGTTATAATAATTTGATGTTATTCAATGTTACAAGAAAAAAGTTTATTCATTTATTCATTTACTTGGTTCTTAAAGTTTTTAAAAGTTTTTTGGTTTAAATGTGTGTAAAGTATTATTATTAGTTTCAAGTTATAATAATTTGATGTTATTCAATGTTACAAGAAAAAAGTTTATTTATTTATTCATTTATTTGATTCTTAAAGTTTTGAAAAGTTTTTTGGTTCAAAGTATTATTATTAGTTTCAAGTTATAACAATTTGATGTTATTCAATGTTACAAGGAAAAAGTTTATTTATTTATTCATTTATTTTGTTTTTAAAGTTTTGAAAAGTTTTTGGGTTAGAATGTGTGTAAAGTATTAATATGAGTTTCAAGTTATAACAATTTGATGTTATTCAATGTTACAAGAAAAAAGTTTATTTATT
Source organism: Galerucella tenella (assembly GCA_910591685.1). NCBI lineage: Eukaryota > Metazoa > Arthropoda > Insecta > Coleoptera > Chrysomelidae > Galerucella > Galerucella tenella. The sequence goes on along the minus strand of CAJUYH010008270.1, from coordinate 14,145 downwards.
TATTCATTTATTTGGTTCCTAGAGTTTTGAAAAGTTTTTTGGTTTGAGTGTGTAAAGTATTATTATTAGTTTCAACTTATAACAATTTGATGTTATTCAATGTTATATGAAAAAAGTTTATTTATTTGGTTCTTAGTTTTTCAGTCTTTTGTTTTAAATATGTGTAAAGTTTTTTTATTTGTTTCACGTTACAACAATTTGATGTTATTTAATGTTATATGGAAAATGTTTTTTACTTGTTTCTATATTGGCAACATAATAGTAAATTTTTTATAAATATACTTATTTATTGTTTTCACATAGTTCTTTTATTTCCCTTAGCAATTATTGTTCTCCTAATTTTAAAATAAAGTGTACGAAATAATAATCAAAATAAGTTGAATGAAAAAAATATCAGCAAACTAAATGCGTGCATAGGAGAAACGCTGTTCCCAACTCTCAGCATGCGTTGGTGCGTCTTTCCTTTGTTAATTTGTCTATGGCTTTACCTTTTCTGAATGAAAACATCTCTCAAAAAGTTTCAAAATTATTTAATGATAAATTAATAGATACAAGAATTTCTTTTAAGAGCACTAATAATTTGAGTAAACATTTGGTTAATTCAAAAGATGAAATTAATAAATTATCAAAAAGTGGTATTCACAAACATGAATGTAATGATTGTGAAGCTTCATATATAGGTAGAACTTGTAGACCTTTGAAAGTTCGAATAGGTGAACATTTGAGTAGATGTGAGAATTCAGCTTTTGGTCATCATCTAAAATTTAATAAGCATAATTTTAGTCCTAATCGTAATTCAATAGTTTTAAAAGAAGTTAATTTTAAAAATTTTGATAGGTTAGATTTTCTTTAAGATTTACAAATTAATAAAGAATTGCAAGACAATAGTTTTTGTTTGAATAAACAAGTACAATTAAATAGATCTTATGTTCCTTTGCATAGACGTTTAAAAGATTAATTAGTATATCCATAAAATTTTTCTCTATGATGATTTTCATATTTATCCACAACATTATCGGACTGATACCATATAGTTCAGTTAATGTTCTTTGAATGAAAAACATTTTTTTCCATAATTTTCAAATTAGAAATTCATGATTAGTTATTTGTTTATTTTAAATATTTCTGGACTCTTGTTGTAGTTGTTTTTTGAATTCGATTTAGTAATGGGTTCTCATTAAAACCTTAATATTTTTCTGGCTAGTAGTTGATTTGAGTAATGGGTTCTCATTAGACTCTAAATCAGATCTTTCTCAATGAAAATGACTCACATTGGTTTTTGGGATATTATTCGATATATAATTTGATTATTAGTTACTTAATAAAATTTTTCTTTAAATTTAAATATATTTTTGTTTTAATAATTTCTGTAATTTGTTTTTACATATCTTCATTATTTGGATGTTTATTGTGTTTGGAGTTTCTTTTGACTATTGATTGGTTATCTAATTTGAATTAGATTTGGTAACGGGTTCTCGTTAGGCCCATAATCTTATTTGGTTTTGGAATTAGATTTGAATATTGAGTTCTCATTAGACTTTAATCAAATCCGTTTTCTCTGTTTAGATGATTTGTTTTTTGTTATTGGTGACTACCAGACTACAATGTTTATTCAAATTTGTTATTTGGAATTATTCTCAGATAATTACTTCCATTGATTTACACAAGCATTTTATAGTTTTTAAATTAATTTATTTGCTTTTGGAATCTCTCTTGACCTATGTGTGAATTTTCTATTTTGAATTAGATTTAGTACATAATGGGTTCTCATTAGACCCTTAATCTTTTTCAGCATCTTATAACTTGATGGGTTCTCATTAGACCTTAATATCAAATTTATTTATCTACAATTTTATTTAGGAATTTTACATATTTGTTTTGGGACATTGCCGAATTACTTTATTCACAACAATTTTTGCAAATTTAAATGGATTCTTTAATATTTACATTTACACAAAATTTTACAATGTCATTTTATACTCATGTTGGATGGCTTGAGTTCTGTGTTCACTTAGATTGTCATTTGTTAATTTAAAATTGAAGTAGTGTCACTTCAACTTCCGTTATACTGACACGTATTTGTGTGGTAGTTGAAAAAATTTTAACTAAAAATGTTCAAAATTTAAAGACGGTTTACCCCAATCAGGGGATTATTTTAAATTAATGTTATTTTAAGATATTTTATTTTGTGACGTTAATGTGTTGTCGAAAAGTTTCTTGTACCAAATACCTGACGAATAAGTAATTCTTGACTTATTTCTTATTTTACATTTTCCAACTTTTATCACTTACTTGCAGGTATAGCACTGAAGATGGCTTAATAGCTGAAAGCGCTCTGCGATTTTTAAAAATTGAATTTTTACACAGAATACAAATATGTTTTCTTGACTTTCTAGTCATGTGTACTCTGCTATAAAGATATCCACTAAATTACAACGCATTTTAAATCTACATCCTAGAAAAACAAATGTATTAGTAAAATGTGTAGGTAGCTCAGGTATAGACATAGATAAAGTCGTGTCAATACAAATAAAATCATGCTACAATAATTATAGTGCGAACTTATTATTTTTTATTACTGATAACATAACAGAAAATCTTCCTCTGACTTCATTTAGTAGCAACTTAATCAAAATACCACCAGAGGTTTCTCTCGCAGATGGAGATTATAACGAATCGGAGCAAGTCTTTTCTCAGATTTACTTGGTTCAGATCAAATCAGACTTGGCTCTGGCTTACCATTTTTACACCAAACACAATTAGGTTACATCATATCAGGACCTATATCACCAATGCAAGGTAATTTACAATCAAAACATAAAAACATAATAAATCATGTATTATTAGAAAATGAATTAAATCATACTGAAAATGGATTTCAAAACAACACAATATGCAATTTATCAATCAAAAAATCACTTGAAAAGTCAATCGAAAAATTTTGGTCAATTGAAAAAATATCAACACCCCAAATCAAATCTATTGAAGAGCAAGCGTGTGAGGAATTATTTTCGGATAAAACAACTCGTGATCAAACCGGACATTTTGTTGTTAATCTACCAGTTCGTGATAATGTATGCCAGCTAGGTAACTCTTCAGACAATGCAGTAAAGCGTTTACATAGCATCGAGCGTAAATTTCTAAAAAATGAATCACTCAAAATTAAATACACGGAATTCATGCATGAATATGAAAAGCTGGGTCACATGACCGAAATGAACACATATACTATTAATACTTTTCGTTGACTGTTATAATGTCTGTGAAAATTTGTTGACAGCTCCAATAACCGATAAAATTTCCTTATTTTTTATCATATGAACAATTTCACCCAATCATGTCAACATTACACTGATAACAGACCATGGGCTGTTTTCACGTTGCTATGGACACATACCATTGATTTATTTCGATTTTTAAGTCTCAAATATTTAATATTTGGAAATGTCATGATTTGGTTGTAATTCTATAATTGGTAAAAGATTTTCTATCCGAATAACCCTCGGACATTGATAAATGCTCAAAAATTTTATGACAACTTTCTCAAGCTTGTTGCTTGTAGGCAACAGACCTCCTTCGAAACCTGTCATAAAATTTTTTCGAACAATTATCAATGTCCTTGGGTTATTACTACTGATAATTAACCTCTAAAGAACAACTTGATCACAGCTATGCATTAAGTTGATGTATAAGTGATTAAATTTTATGCTATTGTTTTGATCACCTTAATACTTAAAATAATAACGATAATCACTTAAAATGATTGACTTGTTTGCGTGAAACCCGCCCTAGATAGGCATATCTGTTACAATAGCAAGACACTAATTGCAACTAAACTGAGACTCTGAACCATATAGATAACTTACTTTCTGTACAATCAAATTGATCAATATCCTCATCTGAATATATTCGTGTGCTAATTTAACATAATAAAAATTTCATAAATTTTCCACGGGACAGACAAATTTTAGAGGGAAAAAAGTTTTTCTCCAATGTTCTACCAGCAGAGTAGCAGAGTCAAATCAGCCAATCATATTCGGTATTCTGGTATCGGGGGAACCGAATAATGACGAAAGAACTTCGTGCGTGCACAGAGAGCACAGGTCACCTACGCACGCGTTTGTCTTGCTTGATTTTTTTCGAGTGTGTGAAGTGGAAACATTTGTGGTTTCGCGTGGATGATCATTTTGATTTTTGAATTTCCATTCAATTTGTTGCTTTGTTCGTAGTTCAAGTGGTAGGTGGAAAATATAGATAGAAATTGATGGTAGCTTTTAAATTCTTTTGATGTATTATTCAGCATTTTGTGTGCTGCAAAATTGATTGAAATAGTGTTGTTCTAGATGTGACCTTAATAAACTCATTACTGCCTAATTTGTACTAATATTATCTGGTCTTGGTGAAAATTTCAAGAAAAATGGAAACCGGCATTTTTTCAGCATTTTATTTCGGGCGGGAAACTTCTGATTTCTATATGTTGCAAATGTCCTTTAGAACCTTCACAAATTTGGACTGCAATCATAATAGGGCTACAGTACATTTTGATTGATATTGTATCAAATAGAATAATATAAGAAAAAAAACTCTGGTTAAGTCTGTCATGATTTCAATTTCACCTGTATGCTATTTTTTATCTAAAATCCGTTTAGACATGGATTTGACCTTTAGAAACCGTTTACCTTTTAAATTCTCAACAAACATTTTATTCTCAAAATAATTGGAGTTAATGGAAATGACCCATAAAGTTAAATGTTTTAGTATATTCCATGCCAATATAGAGACCGTCACACGTATTTACGTATTTATATCAGTTCAAAATCGGAAGCCGGGGATTTTTAATTTGCTTGTCGTATTAAACAACAGAATATTTATTATATGGGGTAAAAAACTGTTATACTAAGTTGAAAACGTTTACCGGTTTCAATATAAATTAAATACCATTAGGTATACAGTAGTGGTTTCGTTTTATTTTCAGGATCACCATTGTCGAATTTGAACGTTCCATCAACGAAAATTTAACAAATTTCACCAAAATTTTTCATTTACCCAATCTTCAAGTCATATTTCACATTCAATATGAAATGCTTTATATGTAGGAAAGAATTTGATGTGTTGAGAATATCAATTCCACATTTTAAACGTAACCATGATCTTCACAATAATTCGGTTATAAAATGTTTGGAATGCGCCAAATGTTTGAAAATTTCAATACTTTTAAAAGGCATGTGAATCGTCATCATATTCACAATTTTCCAACAAAACAATGTTATTGAACGAGAAAGAACAAATAATATATTATCAGATCATGTATATATTGAAACACCTGATGCAGACTAATCATTTCCAAGTATATTGCCAGATGTTACAGTAAATGGTCAAAGTTATGTTTGTGATAATAGTACTTTACAAAAAACACCTGAACAAAACTTGAACGGAGATATAATTGAAGAACCAATTGTCGAAAACAAAGAATTTAAGAACAAATTCAATGTTTTGTTATCTTTGTTTCTAGTTATACTCCAAGCATTCCAAGCATTCAAGCAAATCTATTCTCCTGTCAAGCGCGTCGCCATTTGTACCGATTCACTTTCCTCAATTAATTCACTCAATACTATCTTTACTGACCATCCAAACTCTCTCAGCTCGTGATGTAACAGTCTGTCTTATCTGGCTCCCATCTCACATTGGAATTACTGGCAATGAAAACGCTGACCACCATGCTAAAGAAGCCTCTTCTTCTATCACCACAACAACGTTCCAGCTCCCAGATGACATAAAACTATTATTCAAAAAGTCCGTCAAGGAGTCCTGACAAAATTTTTGGCACAGCAGCAAAACAGCCCTTTATGACATACAACCATTAATCGGCTGTCTCTCCCTCGATTTCCTAACCAGGAGAGAAGCTGCTGTCATCAGACGATTGCGGATCAATCATACCAGATACAAACATGGTTACTTGATGTCTTCTGAAAACGTTCCCGTCTGCCGTCACTGCAATAGTGCTTTAACCGTCAAACATAATCTCATAGACTGCCAGGAATACACCATTACATACAAGCGCCTAGACCTAAAACCAAACCTGAGAGAGCTTTTAAACTGCACTGCTGAAATCCCAAAGACATTGAAATTCCTCAAATCTACTAACCTCTACCACAAAATATAAACTAGATTGATATTTTACCGAGTATTTTACATGTTTTAAGTTAGTGTATGTATTTATAATATATCTTTTTTCTTTTGTACAGTGCCAATGGCCATAGTTGTCGAGGCACTTAAATTCTAATAAAAAAAACAATTTTTCTAGGAAAGATGTCACGGATATCCAGACAATAGTAACCAGTAAATGAACTTTTGGTAGATTTTATTTTGAGTTACAAAGTTATCCTGAAATATATAATGAAATATTAAGTATATTGACAGAGATAAAAAATCCATTTAAAAACATCGATTCCGAATTTCTGCTTATCAAATGGCTAAGACAAAATGATTATATTGATAATATTCAACAATTCACGATAGACAAACTAAGTACAGCCATGCATAAAGTAGGTAAATTAGAGTACGCAGAAGAAAAAATTAGAGGAGTTTTAATGCCGTTGAAATTTCAATTGAGAAAAATATTAGAAAAAGATGATATTTCAAAAAATATGCTTTCTTATATGAAATCTTTGTCGAACGATGATTAGATGAAAAATTTATTCAAGATCAATTGGACGCCGTTATGCATCACGCGGCTAAGCGACAAAATTTAAAATATTATGATATTAGTGCCATCTGATAGCCAGAACTAATCTTAACGACGGCTGAGATGCTTACACTAGTTTCCTGTATTAAAACTATTATTAGAGTACAAAAATGTAAGCGCCATTTTTATTACAAAAGGAATTGGCTGTTACGCATCAAGCGGCTATAGGCATGATCTGACAGGTTGCTTTAATTTCACAGACTAAATGTTATGCATCAATCGACTATGCGCCTCTGAATTGGCGCTTAAATTATTGTTACAGAATTTGCTGTGTAGTTATAACGTGGTTTCGTGTTATTCATACCTATATTTTCTGTAATAAGTAATATTATTATCAAAATAAAACGTATTTTTTGTGTGTTGTTCTTAAAGTGTAACTAAACAATAAACAATCTATAAATGAATGAATCGACAATAATTATTATTAGCATACCATGACTACCAGAGGAGAAAAAATTCTTGCTTTGCTAAAAAACAAAGAAAACAATTTGGATTCTTCAACAGCGGTAAGTCGTTAAGGCATAGGAGTGAGGAACTATTTTTTTCATTATTAATTATTATTTTATTGAACATTTTACTATATAGAAATGTATATGATGAAAGCTCTAATTTTTGTTCAGATATTACATCCACAAGCGTTTAGCGAAACTGTAGCTGGTATTATCAAGAAATTCAGCACATATATCTTTAAAATTGAGATAATTTTGAAATATGCATAGAGAATTTTCAAAATTTATATATAACTTCTAAAACAGCATAGTAAAATTTTTGCGCTAGCCGGTAATTAAAATAAACTATTCGTTTTTATTGTTTCAGGTGTCTAACAAAGTTATTCCCAGAAACAAGAACAGTAAAAAAATAAAGTTGACTTTGGATGAACATATTAGTGATGCAGGACATGTTGATATCATGCATCAGGAGGAAACCTCCAATCTTTCCAATTCTTTGAATGTACTGACTCCTCTTGAGAATGTCAGCGGCACAAATTGTTATGATGTGCTATCAAACATGGTACTAGATGTTTTTAATACTTCAGGTGCGCAATGCTGTTATGATGATGAAGCAAATAATATTGATCCCCCCATTTGGGATAATATTGGTAATGACATAGTGGTTATACCAGCAGTTTCTGAGAATAGCCTTTCTTTATCTACGATTACTAAGGATCCGTATAATACCGAAAGACTTATTATGCAACCAATGTTTACGGAGAATATTTCTTGCCAGCATACTAATATTGAGAACATGGAAAATCAGCCAACGACTCGTGAAACAATCATTGCTGAAGATCAACTTCACAGGAATGACAACCTTGTTACTCAATTAATTGCTTCTGAAGCTACTTTTTCCTCACCTACTGATAATTCATTCATTATTGACAATAATTATTATTGCTCCACTGAAGAAGAAAATTTAGTGCCCAGTAGCTCTACATCTATTGCAGAAATCTGTAATGATTGTTCGGAAAGTGTTCTCAATCAACCAGTGGTTAATGTCACATCTAATCATATAAATAATGTCAACGGTGTTACTGAGGTTAATGAGCACAAAGGCAGGCCTAAGAAAGGACGAAAGAGAAAAATTATAGACCAAAGTAGAGAAGACAGAAAAAGAAAATGTCAAACGAATAAAAAGTACATCAGTCAACGAGGAAAAACTATTGAACCAAGAACATTTCGTGATTTCCACTGTCGAACTGGTTGCCATCAGACAGTTACTTTGGAGGACAGACAAAAGGAATTCGAAAATTTCTGGAAACTGCCTTCCTATGAAGGAAAAGCTCTTTTTGTTGCAAGTAAAGTACAAGCTGCTCCAGTAAAGCGCAAGCGATCAAAAAAGGTTGAAAGTAGAAGGAGTTATACAAGAACATATACATTGGCCGGTGTGCAAGTTTGTAAGAAATGTTTTACACAGACCCTAAGAATATCAGGAGATAGAATTAACAACTACTTGAAGAAAACTACGAATCTAAAAGAAATAAGAGATAACAGAGGCATAGCAGGAGGATCTAATAAACTAAGTGACGCTAAGGTTGCTGAAATTGTTGACCATATTAACAAATTTCCAAAATATAAGTCACATTATTGCAGAGGTGTGACCAATAGCCAGTACCTTCCTTCGCATATTACGATTCCAGTTATGTACGAATTATATAAAAGTGAACATTCCAAACCAGCTTCTTTATCCTTTTACAAAAAAATATTTTACTCCCACTTTAATTTGAAACGAAAGTCTTTAAAAAAGGATACTTGCAACTTTTGTGATTCTATGAATATACAAATTGAAAATGAAGGTTCTGAAAGCCTAAAACAAAAACTGGATGCCCACCAAGTACAGGCAGAAGCAGCTCGAAATCTTATGAAGTCAGATATGAGAAGAGCTGCTGAGAATCCAAGCCTTTCAGTTCTTACTTTTGATCTAGAAAGAACACTGCCCCTTCCAAGAATCCCCACTAACATAGTGTTTTATAAACGCCAGTTATGGTTGTATAACTGTGGCATTCATTGTGGTTCATCCAATAAAGGATTTTGCTTCGTATGGTTGGAGGGACAAGCAGGCCGAGGAGCGCAAGAAGTTGGTTCTTGTTTACGAAGATATATTCGTGATCATCTTGATAAAAGAACAGAAGAATTGATTTTGTGGTCAGATTCTTGTGGCGGACAAAATCGTAACATTAAAATGGTATTAATGTTGAAGGCTATTATTAAAGAGCATTCAACATTAAAAAAAATAAAGATGCGATTTTTAATATCTGGACACAGTTTTTTGCCGAACGATGATGATTTCGGTGACATTGAAAGTGCGCTAAAACTACAACAAAGATTATACTCACCATTTGATTATATAGAAATAATGAAAAAGTGCCGTACCAAAAATAAGTTGGTTGTCACCCAAATGGAGAGGGAAGACTTCGTAGGAACTGCTACTTTAGAGAGGCAAATTATTAACAGAAAAAAAGATACTAAAGGAAACTCCATTAGTTGGCTACAAACAAGAGAAATTGAAATTAACGAAGAAAAGCCATGGTCAGTTATTTTACGAAAATCTTTCAACTCTGATGATGGTCAAGAAATTAATTTGAAAAAACGAGTTTCTGTCAGAATTCCGACAAAGAGTGACTTTGATTTCCATTTGGAACTATTGTGGCCTACCGGCAAACCAATTTCTCAATTAAAATTGGATGACCTTAAAAGCATGATGCATTTGATACCAGCAGACTCTAAGCAGTTTTATCGAAAATTACAGGGAGATGAGAACATAGTCGACGACATTGATGGATATAATGGTGATATTGATTTTGCCATTGAAGAAGAAAACATTTAAATCTTGATCGTTTATACAGTTAACTCAATCTTGATCGTTGTAAAATATTTTGTTTTAGATAATATAGTTTTATATAGAATAAAAATGCAATCATGGTTAGTTGTTTTTTATTGTACTTTTATGAATAATTTTCAGACTGAAAAAGTTTAAAAATATATTATTTTTATACAAATTAATTGATAAAGATTATTATTTTTTAAAATTTAATTTTTTCCTTGCCTACTATTAATACATTAAAAATTAATAATTTATTGATATTCAATTTTTTATAATATAGTATGTAACTTAGCAGTGTACAAAGTTGTTAGAACTATATTGAAACATGCATCAACAAGTTAAGCGCCAAATGTGGACTTAACCTCTTAATGCATATCGAACAGATCAATATACGCAATAAGGCTAAGTACCATCTGATTGAAAAAAATACTTAAATCAAAAAAATATAAATTTTAATTAAATAAATAATAATATCAAAAGGTGGTCATAACATAGGACATTTTTCTTTTTCTAAAAATCAATAAACCTTAAAGTACTCAACGTTTGTTTTGTAAGATTTTTAAACTATCAAATCTCAATTTTAAGAAGTTGTTCCTTAGCCGCTTGATGCATAACGCCGTCCAATTATGGAAAGAAAAAATAGCATTATATCCGGGTAAAATTTTAATACCATATTTTTTATATTTAGATGATTTCGAAATAAATAATGCACTAGGTTCACGTTCGGGTTTTCAATCCGTATGTAATGTATACTATCCTTTTGCATGTTTCCCTACAGAAAATTCTAAATTACATAATATATTTCTTGCAGCATGTATAAAATGTAAAAACTTCAGGAAATCAAAAGTGTTTTCAGTATCTTATTCAAGAACTAAAATTTTTAGAAGTGAGAATTAATATCAGTTGTAATAACGAAAAAGTTCAAGTTCAATTTGTTTTGTTCTGGCTTAAGTATTGGGTGACAATTTGGGACTTAACTCTTTTTTAAACTTCAATCCTTCATTTTCAAGTAATTACTTTTGTAGATTTTGTAAGGCCCATAAATATGTAACAAGCAACCTACATACTGTAGATCACACCCTATTAAGGCCCGATCTTTTTAAGTACTGATAAAATGGCCAATAACTAACTGGAGAATAAATTTATTAGGAAGCCTTATTCAACAAATAAATTGTAAATTATGAAATCAAACAATTTTATTTTGTAAAATCTACATGTATAAAATGTAAAAACTTTAGGAAATCAAAAGTGTTTTCAGTATCTTATTCAAGAACTAAAATTTTTAGAAGAAGTGAGAATTAATATCAGTTGTAATAACGAAAAAGTTCAAGTTCAATTTGTTTTGTTCTGGCTTAAGTATTATGTAGATTTTACAAAATAAAATTGTTTGATTTCATAACTTACTATGGATCTACATCAAGTAAAAGCCTCATCTATTCAATTTTTTAAATAGTAAATGTCTTTCAAACTAACTTTAACCATTGATTTATTATTCAGTGAATCAACATAACAAAAATGATTATTTCAATGGTGGCTGCAATGAAATTACAATAACTAACTTCATAATATGTGTAGAGAAAGATAGTTAATATGTCACATCACAAAAATATTGCGATCATTGACAGAACGTCACATTGTGTTAGAACCAGTTAGAACAAGATGGTATTTTGAACCAAAATGTTTGCTTCCAACAAGACGGGGCTCCACCCCATTATTCCAACATAGCAAGAGAATCTGTTAACCAGCAATTTGGAAATAATTGAATTGGTAGAACTGGTCCAATAGAATGGCCTCCAAATTGTCCAGACCTGACTGTTCCAGATTTTTTTGTATGGAGATTTGTGAAAGATAAAGTCTACAACCCGATGCCTGCTACTATTGAGGAATTAAAAAATAACATACGGCAGGTAATGGACAATATTCCTCTTGAAATGCTGACAGCAGCATTTGACAACTTGGTTCGATTCCACAAATGTATAGACCAAGAAGGGAGATACATCGAACATTTGTTCCAGAGTGCCCTAAAACATGTTCATATTTGTTTTTTACAGTTCACATTAGCTAATAAAGTTCCAACTTTATATCTAAATCATTACAGTTAAAGTTATCTAACTTCGCTTTCTGTGCACCGATTTTTACCGTACATTATAAAGTAAAAATATGCGTCTTTCAATAAATTGCTAAATATACAGGGTGTCCTATTTAAAAAATTACATCTACTGTATTCTGGAAATACGCCACTTTTCTAGCGGGTAAACCGGAAGTAGGCCATTTATATAAATAGGTCACAACAAAACTTACGATAATTTTAAACCTAACTGTGGAAACCGCATCTTATTATCCAGAACCGTTTCGAAGATATAAGCACTTAAAAACAGTCAGAATATAATGAGACACCCTGTACTAAGACCAAAAGATCAAGATCTTTTGTAGTAACGGAATATTTAGGCGTTTACAGAAAATATGCAGCCTCCAGACCCTCGAATTTAAATAATCGGCGTGTCTTCTAAAAGTATGCGAACGGTAAAGCACATCATCAATTCATTGACATCCACAAATTCGGTAAAATGCCAGAAGAAATTGCTACTTTTCTGGGACTATCCCATGCGAAAGAGTATACCGGGCACTGCTTTTGAAGAACTTCGGCCACGTTGCTGGTGCATTCTGGTGGGGACTTAAAAATGTTGAAGCAACATGGAGGATGGAAGTATTCCGCTGTCGCGGAGGGGTATATTGAGGACTCGCTAGCCAATAAGTCGAACATCGGCAATAAAATATTATCTGGCGTTTCCGGAGTATCAAGTGGACCCTGTTATGCAAAAAGCTACCGAGCTACAATTTAGAAAAAAAACGAGTTATTGTGCCTGGCGCCTAAAAAAATTGACAATATTTTATTCTGCAAAAACCTACCAACCCAAACTAAAGAATATAACCTTTGATTTAATGTATGAAACTTTCAACCCACTTGGTTGGCCCAAAGATTAGCAAATTTAAATTTTGCGATCTGCTTCTGCCAGCCAAGTGGGTTGGTAGCATTATGCGAAATTAGTTCCTGTAACTAAGTTGCATTTTTATATTTTGCAGTAAATATTTTGCAAAAAATTAATATTTTTGTTTCCAGTGAGTGATTTTTTTGCCATTTAAATATGTTCAGCAGTAGAACCATAAAAATTATGGCCGGACTTGGCGAAATTAAGACAAATCGTAAGTTTTTTCATTAAATTATTATTTTTAGGTTGGGTTTAGTTTTTTTCTCAAATTTAGATCTTAATTTGTTAAAAATATTTAGGGTATAATATCGTAATCTATGCAAAATAAGGCAGTATTATCTTATAGCCTTTTTCGGTGGTTAATATCTTAGAAAATTTAATTTATTTGTGGATTGGTTGCTTTTTGCAAATTATGATATTTATAGTTTTAGTTCCTGAAACAAAGCAACCAGAAGCAAATACTGAAATAACATCGAAACATAATAATATAGCTGATGCACAATTTGCATGTTATACCAATCAGGAATGTCAGGATAATAAAGAACTTGGGACGACTATTATTGCTTATCAAGGTACCTAGACTATTATTAAAACTACATATTTAAATTAAAACATTATTTTATTAATTTAAGATTTAGAAGTTAATAAAGTCAATTCTGCAGAAGATGATTTACAGAAACCACCTGAAGTTCTCCAAGCAGGTACATATTTGCATTCTTTTTTCACACATTTAATTAACTTGTCTTTGAATTTTTGGATTCTACATCAAAATAGATACGAAATAGTTCAATGCGAAATAGTTGAACCAGGACCAAGTGGTAGTAAGTTTCCTACAAGCAGAGTTTTACGAGAAAAAAACACGAACCCAATGAAAGTTGTAAGTTCAGATTTCGAGGACGATGACGACTCCGTTGCGGATCCTTCCTATGAACAAGAAGGTGATATACAGCCACATCACGTTGTTGCAGATTTCGATTACGACAATGATGACCAAATAAATAATGACATTTTAAATAGCTCCACTGGAAGGCAAAGAAAAAGGCGTAAAAGGAAATTTGAGGAACAAAACAGAGCTCTAAAAAAACTAAA
>CAJUYH010008269.1:0-15768 GCA_910591685.1 Galerucella tenella | reverse complement strand
TACTACTACTACTACTACTACTACTACTACTACTACTACTACTACTATTACTATTACTATTACTATTACTATTATTATTACTATTGCAATTACTATTACTACTGCTACTACTGTGTTCTATCACGCAAGAAACAAAAACGAATTGATAATAAAAAAAAAGTTGAAAGAAATAAAAGTAAAGTTACAGTATGAGAAATTAATAGGCGAGATTGCACAACGACAATCGTGTAGGCTCTTCCAAACAAGCTGCATCGCAAGCAGCGTACCACTTCCAATAATGTTGATTAATTATCTACTCTGAGAATAATAATTTAGAGATAAATGATGAGAATGAGTGAATTCACTTTGTTGTTTTTCACGGGTATAGCGATAATAATATTCTTATAGGTATGTATACGATAATATCGGGAAACTAGTTGATCAAAATATTCATTCAATAATATATGTAATATACTAATATATATATATGAGAATGTGATTAGTTGGTAACGAGGCGCGTGTTAAAAAAGCAGTATAAATTTATTTCAACAGTCATGTTCATTGAGGTGCGCACACACACAATGTTGGCAGTGGTTAATCGTGATGTTACCAAAGCAACAAGTGCGAAAGCGGTAAATCCCAACATACGGGTGTTTCACTTGAAAATAACGGGGTAGTGTCGCCATCGTCCATTATGTTACTCGATCGGCAATTGCGATTATAACGGCGGTAGTGGAAAAAAGAGCTTATTCTCTTGTTGATAAAGAACGTGGCCGAGAGTTAAATAACTTGTATACATTAATTGTATATTTGTTGATTATATTATTTTATCTTCCATTTTACACGGCAATATTTGAATTTATATTTCAAGAATTATCTAACGTAGTAGTAGATATAAACCTTTATCGGTTTACATTCCATATGTTTTCGTATGTGTTTTCCTTCCTTTGTTTTCATATCTGTTCGTTGCCATTCCGCTCTTTTTTATATTCACTTTGGCTTCATTTTTTTCGTAGTTCATATATATGATGTATATATATTATGACGCGGCCATATATGCCAATATCAATTGTGCATCCAATGATTTTATTTTTCGTTTTGAATTATTTCTGTGATTATAAAATATCTCTTCATTTAAATTCATATAACTGTAATCTCGCATTATGAATTTCCTCAATGTTGTATATGATATAACAAGTACTCTGTTAAAAACTACCCCTCAATTTCAATAAAGTTCAATTAATATATATTTTGATATTTCATCAGGTCTCTTTAGCGCGTGATTTTATTACCTCGTCGATACATTCATATACAGTCATGTTAAACGGATTGAAATTCTATATGAATTACTACATTAAAACGTATCAGATGTTAATCCTGATTTTTCGTCCTACTTTGCTTCTTCTGTTTTTTTTTCTCTTTTTTTTCATTATTTATTATTATTAGTAAATTGCACTTGTATAAATTTTTAAATAATCAAACAGAGGATAGGTCAATGGCTGATTTTTTATCGAGCAATTTTCAAATAATCCAACTCACGTACTACACAGGCGATCTAGATACGACGTGCTCTCGAATCACGATTCCCGAAAGCAATTGACTCTCTCGTTTTTTGCCGTATAGAATCGACAACTTTCTTTATTACGTCTCGTCTTGGAGAGCCGCTATTTACCGTGCGCGCTCATTTCTTTTTTTCTTTCGGAGTTTTTGTTTCTTTCTTGCGTGGTTTTATTTTATTTATATATATATATATATATATATATATTTATATTTCGCCTGGAGAAACGCAAGCCATTTTTTACGAGAATGTCATGAACATAAAGGGACTTTGATTACAGTCAACTGTGACGGGGGAGGAATTCAAAGTTGAGATCATCGAATACAAAATCAAATATATATTTATATTTTTTGTACAGATTCACGTCAATTTAACAGTGTAGAATTGTAAGAGAAAGGGATAAACTTTCTATTGTGAATATGAGACGTTGATAAGAGACGAGTCAATCTATCACTGGGTCATCGTTTACATATCGCATATAAATACTCTATTGGCTATAAGCCATAAAAACGAATTTAATGAGGAAAGTACTTATGTTTTGTGAATAATCGTTTTCGTTTCTCCAATAGTTATTGAATTCCTATGGTTGCCTATGCAGATTGACATTGCCTCTTCACTTCAACTTCTTGCTTGCGTTATACAATAAATTTTTCATGATGACTCCCGTTAAAGTTTTCGATTTGTCTAATACTCTGAGGGAGTGAGAGGCAGAGGGAAAGCCATAACGATTGAAGGTCGAATGTTCGTAATAGAGCAACCGTTAACGACTTCTTGGTGACACACTAACTTTTAACGAATTTTGTGTTTCATTATATATAATATATAAGAAATGTATAATTGTTACAGTATGTGGAAGAATAGTGCATAATAATAAAGTGTAAGTGTATAATTAAAGAGTGTCAAATGAATCAGTAGCAAGAATACATCAACAACAAAAAATGTTGAAAAATGAAGGAATATGTATGGGGAAAATAATAAAAGTGAACATTATAATGAATTACTTGTGGTGAAAAAAAAAAAAAAAAAACGGATGTGAAGACATTTGTCGTAGAGTTAAGAAGTTAATGAATAAAAAAATGACGAACGGCGCTTGTAAAATTTGCAAATTACTCGGTGAAACAGAGGTGACCCGTGATCATGGTCTAAGTCATCCCAGTCACTTATCATCATTGCATCAATTAAATCATCGCAATTCATCCGGGATTAACTGCAACCCAAACTCGGGCATCAACTATGTAAATCATGGTCTGCTAAATGGCCTCTATTTGCCACAACTGAAGGACATGATGTTGGCCGCCTACTTGCTAAGAGGTAATTTCACGCGTCATGAAAGTCACTACATATACGAATAAATATTTATATATGTCAGTTGCGCGTGGCCACCGATGCCAGTTGCCACTGAACGCATCTTTGCCATTCTACCATTTCAACCATGCCAACATATTCACAATATACATTGTACATGTATAATTACTGTTCAATTCAATATTAATTCATTTCAATGATCACTCGACCTACACATCCTATCGCAATTATTAAGAAAGAAGAATGATAATTCATAAGACTATCTACCAATAATATATTTGCAATGAATTTATTCAATATTTGTGTCACTAGTCTGTGATCATACACAGTATTACTTTCGTTGGATTACACGAAATGTGTTCCATTTTTTCCGCCGTTCTTGCCATCTCTCGTGGCTCGTTGTCATTATAAATTCCCCCGAGTGCATAATACTCCGGCGCGAACACAAGTCTCGTTATCATTTACTGCAAACTATATGCGAACTCTCAACATTTCCATTTTGGTATACTCGTGCGTTCACCTTCGGCACATACATATACAAATTTTTTCCTTTATTCTTGTTGTTATGGAACACATTATTGTTGTAAAATTATTGATGACGAGATTAAATAAAAAAGAAAAAATGATTCATCAATATGTTTAATGATATTGCAATGTGAAATTTATGTTATGTATTTTTTTTATTTTCTCATAGTTTACGTAAAAAGTGCATCATTGGTCGATGGAAAAAGTAACAAAAAAAAAATTAATATTCACAGTACGTCGTATATGAGAAGAGATCCATTACTCGCATTGACTACAATACCGAAACACTATAAGAATATAGGGAGCATAAGGAAGACGTGAATTTCCGGAATTTTTCTCACACCATTGCCGCCAGGGTATGTGCGCACATGAGTCCAGAAAGATCAGCGAGAGCTTGATTGTTTGAGCACGGATAGATCAGCAACTTCGTTATATATACATATAGTTGAAGCTGAGCTTCATAGTGGAACCATAGGTAGACATGCTGCGTGTGTACACACGATAATCTCTCGGGTGCCATCTAACCAGTTGGCATTTAGCTGGAGAAAGTAGAGGAGCAATGAACGAATGAGAGGCGACTATATATATGCAGTGATGGAGAACGAGTCTCGCTAATGCATTTTACAATTTGCACATTAGATATCGTTATTTAACTCAAATTTAAAAATGAAAAGGAAAAATTATAAAAACAGAAAGACAAAAAAACGGCACACTTATTATCATTATAGTATGTAAACCGAAATTATAAGCAGACGAGAAATCGGATATACATACTGGCGCGTGTGTATGTCCGTTTCCTTGAAAGTGTCGATTGTTTGTAGCACACCTTGACCTTCCTATCTTCATGGTTCTGTTCTGTTTTATTTTTTTTCCCCCTTTCCACCAATTCACATTCGCGCGCTTGTTCAAAAATAGAATTAGTATTTTTAGTTCACAAACACATTCTTAGGCAGCTCCATCGTTGTCGTCGTAGTTATCGTCGTGTTCCATAATTGCCTCTTCGTGTCTCATTTCAAATGTTTCCTTTAGTAAAAGTAAAATTGAAGAAAGAGTGCAGAAAGGACTAACCTACTTTTGAAAACTCGTTGTTCGCTCATACAAAACTTTGAATGTAAAATGATAATGACACAAACTGTAACTGGTGACTTTTTGGACACTCGTAAGTTCTTCAATTGAATAGTGTATGTATACATATAGACCAGTATGTATTTTGTGTTAATGAAATATTTCTTGACACCATTTGATAAAATTTCACATGAAGAAAAGCAAATCACAATAATAAATAATATTTATGTTGCGTACAAGGAAATGATTTCAATATTACATTTCTCCTCAAATATATGTATATATGTAGATGGAAAGAAATGAGAATAATGCGACGACCCGCTTTGCCCTATTGGCGTCGGCCAACAACCGAGTAACCTCAATCGTTGGAGATTCATATATATGTACATGCTCTGTAATCCTCAGTTCTATACGTTAGTGCCGCAATCTAGGCTAGTTACAATTCTTGGATTAATACGATCCAGTGAACATACAATGTTTATATTATATACATATAGAATATAATATCGTGTGATATCAAACCTGACATCGCATTTCTAGACCACTTGATGGTACACCTAGGCATTGATAACTATAATAGAAACGAATATTCGTCATCGTTGTTTGAAAATTTGATTGAATTTTATTTAGTTTCAACACCGATTAGAATTACTTTGTAAGCAAATGGATACTTTTAAAATCTGAAAAATACAGGAATAGAAAGGAGTAGAGCGAGAGCGTTAGAGGAGTGTGTTGAATGCTCACTTAACAACATACTGAAACGATGACATTTAATCAATTTTCAATGCTTCAATTGTGGGCTTTTGGTGATGGATACATTCAGCCATTTCTCTTACTTGTGTCGCGTTCAGTTCAACTTTTGATATTCACTCGGAAATTGCGGGTATCCAAGTGGCAACTCTCCATGTACGGGCGAAATAAACAGAGCGACAAGGACAGCTTATAAGTAACGGCAAATTTACTTCATGTCAATGTTTATATGTATATATAGACATGTATATAGGTAGTGTCTACATGGCAGTCAGTCAACATTATCTATCTTTAGACACCGTCGAAAAAACAAAAATATCAATACAGTGAGAAAATTCAAGCTTGAATTATCTTCATTTATTTATTAATGGAATGCTATTGTGGAAAAGAGATTGTTTCACTGTTATTTTATTATTTTCATATATTGGTGAATAATTTCGATCACATACGTCAAATATTTGTTGAGAGGAACATTAAATACTGAATTATATATATTTTAACCCACTAAAGTATAAATCGCTCGCTTACCAATTACATCCGACATCAAGCGTTTGATTTAGCCATTTTCACATAGTGTAAATTTGACGAAAGAGGCAGCAATGATCGTCTTTATATTTCCGACTTCATTCTTTACGAAAATACTGTGCAGTTGAACATGAAATTGAATAATCTCACAGACAAGCAAAGTGAAATATATATATATATATATATATATATATATATATGTGTGTGTATATATATATATAAGAATGAAAATATAAAATAATGGACATGAAAACTCATAGACTTTTATTAGATGATGGAAAAAAAACATATGAAAATGACATGAATATGACAGCGTGCATAATCATACAAATAACAGAGTAAAAGTCTAAAATAACGAGAAATATATATATATTGATATTGAGACAGAACGCAGTCCATCCGCATTGTAAGTGGATTGAAATTAAATGAAAATGTTTACGTTCTAGCACGCACTATATCCATATAAGTATAGTGGAATAAGAGAATGCGCTTACGGATTTCACCATCATTCAAATTTCCATAAAGTTTTACCACCAGACAATGAAATAACATAAATACTGAGGATAAAATTAGACACGACATTGATGGGACTTCGAAACAAGGTAGGACATCAATGCGAAGACTTTACACAGATGGAGTTCACTTCATCTCAGATACTCCAATGACGATACATTATAAGTTGGAACTGCCTCTCCCAATAGACAAATAAAATTACAATATTCCTCCCATCACTGTATGATGAAAAGTAAGAACAATTTTCACAATTTTTTTTATTTAAACAATAATATTTACGTAATGCGATTATACATAATATAATAATTTATATTATTTAATTTTTATGTTTACAATACGTAATCTTTCTCTATTACCCTTACAAGATATCACAGGTTTCATTACCAACATGAAAACAGTTGGTATAGGTACGGAAGCAAAGAAAGAAAAATAAAGATAACAATAACGTAAAGAATATGCGGCATAAAAATTGGACAGGCAGAGAAAACTAGCATCAGGTATTCGTCATCATCATGTTGCGAATACACACCAGAAATCCGAAATTAAATGGATCAATTCATCCAATTTATAGTAACGCACACAATATATAGTGAAAATCGTTTCGCACGCATATATATATATATGTGATATGTACTTGGGCATGTGTATTTGATGTGCATTGAGTCTTCCATTTGGAAATGAGCCACAGACAAATGTATGAAAGGTGGTTCCACTACTTCACACATGCATTTTAGATAGAGCTTTGTATATTGAGCTCGTATCGTCTTTATGATCAAACACCAAACTTCGATTGCTCGAAATTTTATATAATGTATTTAATGACAATCATCATTTGTTGTGTAACAAAAATGATGAATAAATATTTATTGTAATTCAATGGTCAAATTAATTTTGGCATTAATCATTGTATTATAATTATTATTTCTAATACTGATAAAAAGAAATATGTGATAACTTTAATTGTTTTTTTTTCTATATATACATAGAATATTTCATTTTTAATCGTAAATGGTGTTGAAATAATAGCTAGTCTTGCAAATTTCCGTTGAAAGCATTGAAGCGTTCGGATTGTTAATCCCTTTTTTCAACCTGGCATCCGACAATGTTGACACCAAAAGAAATAAAAAAAAGGAGAAAATAGAATGGAAAAAGACAAAAATGATTGCAATTTCATACTGTTGCACATTCGATACGATACGCTTGAATTTCTATCTTATTTAACGACCTTTAATATTAATAATACTCAGTTATGAATTTCTGAAAAAACAAACCCTTGAAGAAATTAAATACTTATTTTGACTTGTAAAAATATTATAAATATAATGGTATTCAACTCGATGATATTGTTCAAAGCCCTTATATTATCATTTCTCTATTAATCAAGTGGCAAAGATCTCCAAATAATGCAACGAGTCGTCCACGCTCGTTAACCTTCCCTCCTTGTTTTCTCAATGCCATATTCATTTAATATCTGTGTTTGTTTTCACTGGGGCCGTCGCAATCAGCCCACGTGCTCACGATGACTATCCCCGACCATCGGCCTTTACTTCGAGCACCGCTTACTCCACGTACGAGTACCTCGTATGTGTACTTACACTTACAGAAAACAAACGGTTGAGACACATAATACACCAAGTCATCGTTTTCTTTTTGCTATTCTAACTCTTTGTATATGTTTGGCACATGAAACGGAGTTGATGCAAACAAAGTTTTCATTACCCTCTAGTCTGTTACTGATAGATGATATTCCATCCTCTCTGCTTCCTTCACATATAACCTTATATATATATATATATGTATTGTTGTAGTTTTTCTGTAGGAGACTGTACTATTCACTGGGGAATGTTGGGACAAAATGCCGCAGTCACAGTATCCATGAATTCGTATACCCTTTTCGTTAACCTACATAACATTTATAACCACATTTATTCATATGAAAATATATACATCATATATGTATATGACTGTGTATAGATGTGAATGGAGTGAAGAGATTGGCTCACTTCATCGTGATATCCTAACAGTTTTTTTTTTTTTTTTTTTCGTTTGACCTGTAATGGATGTTCATGGTGTACATAGGATAATCGACTTGTTGAAATGAGCATTGCCTACCCATTCGACATGTAACTGCAGTATCAATACAAAAAATTAAACAACAAAATAATAAAAAATAAAAAATATTAAGAGAATTATTATATGATGTTCATCATTAATGGACTGCCATTATGCGATTTAATGAGAGATATATATAATTATCGTGTCAAGTGATCTTTTTAAAAAAAAAATTAAATGAAATTATAACAATTAATTTTATTGTAGGTTATTACCAACCTGCGGGTCCATTAATTCAACATCCACCCACATTACCACCAATAAAAGGGCCTCCACCGGAGCCGACACCCACGCCACCCCAAAATTCTGAAGGCTCGGACGATTTGGTGGCAACGTCAACGACTTCCGGTGGCACGAACAGCACAGGTAATTCGTGGCGTTCGTATCGTAAAACGGAATCAAGAATAGCAAGTTCAGCGATACCACCCTCCACATCGATTGTTCCCAGTGAGCCAAATTTATTTATTTATTTGTTGTATTATTTTTTATTTATTTTTATCACTTCCTCATACATTTTTTTTAATTTCTTAATTACATCACACATTTTTCTTTTTGCATGTATATTGTCCTCATTGCGTATTAACACGCTACAGATAAATGTACAAATCGAATAATATCAGAAAGAAATACAGGCGAAAGCGCGAGATCGAGTGCGAGTTCGAACTTACGAGGTGGATATAAAAAGAGCGAGAAACGTAATAATACTAATTTTTACTATTAATTTCAGCAGGTGGTGGCTTCTACAGAGCCTACTGCCCCCAATATTACGGTACGCCACCGCAATACCAAGAACTGTGCTATCCACCAACGTATCCACATCCACATCCGCCTTATTACAAATACGCACCAGCCTACAGAAGGTAATGACATTTTTGAAACATCAGCTAGTTAACAAAAATGAATTCTCTCTTGTTGCAATTTTTTTTTTCACTGACAATTAATTTTTGTACAGGCAATATTATGGATATCCTGAGGCTGGTGGTGGTGGACCGGTGGCGGGCGGCGCCGGTGCTGGTGCACCACCAGGGATCGTTGAATATCCACCACCACTACCGCCTGGAGAATATCCAATACCATCGTATTATGGAGGTTATCCGCCACCTCCACTACCGCCACCGCCACCACCTAATTCGGCATATTTGCACCCGCAAGGTCGACCGATTGTAGATCGTACGTATATTAGCTTTGCAATTTAAATGCATTTATTAATAATGTTTTTATTTAGATGCGGCCTTCCAAGGGTGTCCATGCCCAATGCAATCGTGTCCAAAAAACGTGGATACTGGGCCCCTTATTGGTAATGGTAAGGGGGCGCCAGTGGCATCAGGGCCCGGTCTGTCATTGCCACCCAGTGCTTTGGTAGGGCCGCCTTCGCCAGCGAGGGGGCTAGCCGGGTTAGCACCACCACATGGTGCTAATGCCTGGGACACGGATCGCGTCCAACTCAACAATAATCGTAATGTCAATAAAAATCAACAGCTTCCCACTTCGGTCGCGCAACATAATAATATTGTAATTGAACATTGTCGATCGCAGATAAATGAGTGTCGAACAAAGGTATATTAATCAAACGATAATATATTGAACAAAATGTAGTTAATACATATTACTATAAATATTCAACAATTTTATGTACTAATTATGATTTATAGGATGAGGAGACATATACAGATGATAAAATGTCTAAATGCCTATGTCAAAAGAGGGTCTGTGCGTCTACATGCGAAGTTAAATTGGAAACGCTTTCGCCAAACGACTCGAGGCAATTACCATGTACAAATTTGACGAGAGAAAATTTACGTGAATTAAAACTCGAAAATAATAATGTCAAATGTGAATCATGTAGCGTGAGTATAAATGATAATATTTCTTGTGCGGCTAATTGCAATGTTAAGTGCGAGACAACGGATTTCAAGTGTGAAATAATCAAGTGTGAGCAGTGCATGAAAGAAGGACAAATGGCGATTCTTGAAATTGATAAAGAGTCTGGTATGCTGTTGATTGATGATAAACTAGAAGCTGAAAACGGTGTTAAAGAAGAAATAAATGATGTAGTTGTTGTCGACAGTCAAAAATGGATTAAACCAGACTATGAAGCGACTGTTACGGAAGCCATTGAAGAAAATGATAATGATAAGAATGGTCTTACGATAATTGTTGATGAATTAGCAAAATGTCAGAGAGTTGGTAAGAGAAAATTGTCACTGGATAGTTTAGCAAGCAGTCCAAAAAAACGAAAAGTTAGTAAACGAACATTGTCTGTGGGTTCGTCGCTTGAAAATTCCGATGATGATCGAGTGCCAAATCCAATGAATGGCGAATATTTTAATGATAAAAACGAGGTTGATGGCGATGTTAATTTGAATTTGACGAGAAAAAAATACCAGTTTAAAAAAGAAAATAACAAACGTAAAATCAATGATGTCAATTTAAGTGTAAGTAATGCAAAAAAATTCAAGAGCACCACAAAACACACAATTACCAATGGAATAATAAATTGTTTGAAGAGTGCTACGACTGATACTTCAATTATGGAGACAATCAATGACGTAATTGAACAAAGTGTCCAAATGACCAATAAAAAGGACATTAATTGCAAACCAGAGACGGAAAAAATCAAGAAACAGAAAAAGAAAACAATAAGTTTATTATCAATAATTAAAAAAGTTCCAAAGACATTAGTGAAAGTGATGATAAATGAAAAATTGTGTATATCCAAAAACGAAATGAAAAATATAAAAGAATCAAAATCGTATAAAAATGAATTGAAAAATAATAAATTTAAAATACTGGAGAGTAATAAGTGTAAAAATAAAGTGAAGGCCAAGATTATAGAAATTAAGTCAAAAGTTTTTGATTCAAAGGTTAAAGGGGCGGATATTAAAATGAAGGAGATAACGAAAGAAAATGATATCACATCGAAAAATAAATTGAATGTTGATGAAAAATATGGAGATATTAAGAAAGCGGCCTTAGTTAAAAAGAAGAGAAAAAGTACAAAGAAAGTGACTGGCAAACGGTCGTGTGGAAGAATTGATGATAATATTATTGTCAACGAAAATTGTAGTTTCACGAAAAAGCCGTTCCTCAAACCCAAATGGAGCAATGGCTGGAGCTGGGAGGGAGAACCGTACGAGGCGAAAGTTTATCTAACAGTTAGTCACTCGATCCCATTTGAAAAAACAAAAACATGTATATATATAAAGTCCAATAAGTTTGCGATATGAAACAATTGATTTAATTACTAATTTTTAGAATGAAGCGTGTGCAATTCGAAGGTGTTATGAAAGTATGAGACACATAAGTGGCGATGTTTTGCGACCACGTGATTGTGTATTGCTGAAAAGCGGTCCTCGAAAAGCTGATTTACCTTTTGTCGCAAAAATCGCCGCTCTTTGGGAAAATCCCGATGATGGTGAGTATTAAAAAAAATTCACAACACATTGCAATACAATATGTTTCAATAATCAGTTTTAACCATGAAAATTCACCTAAAATTGATGTTCATTACAATTTTTAGGTGAAATGATGTTTTCATTACTGTGGTATTATCGACCAGAACATACGGAACAAGGTCGAACTGATTATGACACCGAGGACGAGGTTTTTGCCTCTCGTCATCGTGATGCCAACAGCGTAGCTTGTATAGAGGACAAGTGCTACATTTTAACCTTCAATGAGTATTGTCGGTAAGTTAAATCGAATTTCAGAAATTTAACAGTTTTATATATGCCCTCATATTATTCCCATTTGTTGTATTATATTTTTTTATAATTTTGATTCCAGATATCGAAAAAATTTACGCCGAACTGAGGAAGGTTTGGATTGTCCTGGATTGATTGTACCTCCTGGCGGGAAAAATTATCCGCGTGAAAGCCGACAACCACCGATTCCAGTTCCCTCGGATATAGTGCTCTTTTGTCGACGTGTATACGATTATCGCGGCAAAAAGCTTGTGAAAAATCCTGGATGACTCGATACAATATAAATGATAATATACACGAATGAAAACAACATTGACGTGAAATGGAAAATAATAGAAAAAAAAAGCTCTGCAACAATCGCATTGAAACTTGCCGTAGGTCTTTCTTTCCAAGCGTTTTCAGTAAATGTCACTAATTTGGATAATATTATGCAAGTCCATCATTCAGATATTCAATGAAATCATTTATGATCGTCACGTATGGGAATATCAGATGTAAAACACATCAATTTAGTTAAAAATTGAATTATTTCATTGACGGAAAAAAAAATATAGTTTCACGAACCAAATGCAATACGCAGATATCCATACATACCCATATATATATATATATATATATATATATATATATATATATATATATATATATTAGCGCTTAAAGAATTCGAATCAATATCATAGAGAGATATATAATCGATATTTTTTTGCGATATAATCGTTTACATGTTTGAATATTTTTCACGAGTGTGATAAAAAGAGATACAAATGCGTAAAGATCGTATTTTTGTTTTATTCCATAGATAGTAGGGACTACGTCTGGAAAAAAATTCATTGGCAGTTTCAACGACAAATCAAGACAAAGAGAATTGTATAAAAGAAAAGGTAGAAAAAAAATGATTGAAATGCAAAAAAAATTGCACATTTGAGAATTCAGCCACAGGGAAAAAAAAATAAAAACTATTTATTATCATTGCATATATTGTACTAATTCATACAATATTTCATTCGAACACCGATATGACGTATATTCTGAAAATACTGTACGTATATTTGTGATACTTTCATAAACCCAAAATTTTTTATATCGTGTACTTTTTCTCAGTTTTTGCAAATTGACATTTCCATCTGCACACGGAATTATTTTTTCTTCTTTGTGAAGTATTATTATTTTATGTTTTGCACTATCCAATTTCGCAAATAATTTTTCGAACTTCTCTATTTCATCTTTGTGCAAATTCGAAATCATCAAGCTTTTATCGTCATTATTATTATTATTATTATTATTATTATTATTATTATTATTATTATTAATGTACATGCTGTCGCTACCATTTAAATAATGTAATTTTATCATCGAATAGCGCTTACGAAACGAACGTGATAATCTATCGGAATGAAATGCGTTTTATCACAGTCATTTTATAGGGAAAAAGAGAATGATTGATGGATGAATTGATTGATTGATTGATTGATTGAATTGAATGTAAGAGGATGTTTAGGTGAAATAACAAAATTAATATCTCTCCGCAAACAGTCCAATGTACATTTTTTAGTAAATCCAAAAATACGGGATCTGATTTGTTTTTACACATTATATTTCAAAGTCAAAGAAAAAACTTAATTTTGAATACTAACGTTCTTTGAAAAAACAGCGGGTATATTGTTAGAAATTATATTATTTGAATTAATATATTGATCATGATATTATTATTATCATTACTATTACTATTATTACTATTATTATTATTATTATTATTATTATTATTATTATTATTATTATTATTATTATTATTAAATATTGAATCTAGTGGGGGTTGAATAATAAAGTTTACAAGTGACTTTTTTTCCCGAAGATGCAAAGTGTGAACGACACGATTTGTTTTATAAACAAGAAAACGAAAGTCGCTTCAAAATATTTATAATACCAAAACATTTTTTTCATTGTTTTCTGTTTTCTTCCGAAACTTTTGAATCGCGATTTAATATATTTTTATCATTTAATTTAATAATTTATGTTTGCTATCTACTTAGATGTATACATACATATGCAAGATAGGGCTATAGATGTACGTTCGTGACTTATTACGTTTATCACTGATTAATCTCATTTATTCTCAGTTTTATAACTGTCGGATTATTTAAAAATAAAATGAAAAGTAAAAAAAGTCTGGATCTGAAAGTGAGGTTGAGAATGAGATAATTTTTACATAATAATGCATATCTTCCGTTATTTATTCAGTTTCTCCCTCCCTGTGTCCCTTTCCCTATTTCTCTGTCTCTCTCTCGCTCACCCACTCTGTTATGTACTTTATTTCTCTTTTTTTTTTCCCCTTTGAAATTTCCAATACATAGTTTTTTGTTTTTTGCGTAACTGTCGAACCGGGTTTATGAGCTGAATGAACCTAATGAAATAGAAGTAAAGGTGTGTGTTTAACGACAACATTTGCGAAAATCAAAATGTAAATCAGTTGTTACGATTTTAACGACTGATAAATATTACTCCGTTGTAATATTTTGTTGGTGATTTTGCATCTGGACAAGAGCAAAAATTTATGGAGGAAAAATTAAATAAAAGCGACAACATTCACGTGCCAATTGTGAAGGAACAGATAAAATTTTTAATAAGAAGCAAAATTCTATTTGTGCCGATAAGACGAATAGTAACGTATAATTATTGTGAATGGCACGCAAATTTATGACAAAAAATCGGGATAGAAAGAAAAAAAACAATTAAAAAAACATGAATACAATAACAAACAAAAGAAGAATTATTTCTACACCAAATCTATAATGAAGGTATATATAATATAAATAGATGTATATTTAGATAAATAGAATAAAAGTGGTGTATTTGCGTATACAGAAATTAATACACGGCCGAATCGAATCGTGGCGATAAGCGATAATAAAAACTCAAATAAAATAAAATTCGCTCAGTTTTGTGCGTCAGATATAATGAAAAATTAAAATAACTTGGCTTCATTTCGTGATGAGAAGTGAGAATCAGAGTGATATTATATAGTACATCTCTGGACAGTCATAAAAATATATTTCAATCATTCTTAGCATAGCATATTTTTTCTTTTCTTTGTGGAAACATATTTATTGTTTTACTCAATATTGAAAGATTGCACGGCATCTTATCACAATTTTTTATTATAAGTTCATGGTGCGTCACATACGCTTGGATTAAATTCAACCAGTGCGAGACTATGTGGATAATTTTCAAGATATTGCTTATGATGATTCCTGTTGTTTAGCGATGTGCAAAATGAATCATGTACACTTATTGTAAATATATAGGCGTGATTTTTGCAACATGTGATTTGTACCCACACGCGTTACTTTATTGCGGTATTTAGAAAAAATTATAACTGTATATTTAGAGATATTACACATAAGCTTCGTAGGAGACCGAAATAAGAATACATTCAAATGAATGACAAATTAAAAATTAATTAACAAATGAAAATTTAAATTGGAGGTATGACTAATAAGAAAATGAATCGAGTTATCATGACATCATTAATTGCAATGCCGAGAAATTGTCTTAAAAAATAAACACGAATGTTTATTATATAAAAATATATGAAAATTTATATATGGACACTGCAATTAATGATGTCTCAATTTGTCTACCAATATTATAGCCACACAAGTCGACACACTGACATTACCAATTAGTACCGCAATGTAATTTATTTATTATCCTTTGTTTTTTTTTTTTTTTTTT
>CAJUYH010008268.1:0-15774 GCA_910591685.1 Galerucella tenella | reverse complement strand
CTACCTTAACGGTAAGAGGTGGAAAAAGTGAAAAAACGGCTATTTTTGCAATATATTTGTTATCAACTAATGAACTTACAGGTTTTGGGCCTACCAGAAAATTCGTAATCAGTGACTCACAAAATATAAAGTAAGAACAAGTTACCGAGGGGACATTCAAAAGTACACTCAGCCCCCTTCCCCAAACGCTGAATATTAATTGCGAAAAGTTTTTCTGAAAAAAACCTGTACTAACACTGGGCTATATTAGTTTGTGGAGTGCGGTTCAAAGAATAAGATAGCGTTTTCAGTTTCAAGAAATATCGTATAGGTCCAAAGTTATTAACAGTCAAAGCTAGTGCAAAATCTCCAATTTTCTATCTTAAAATGCTTACAACTTTTTAAATATGCATTTTACGCAAAAGTTGCAGGAGACCTTTTCTCCTTAAAATATGACGAATTTCATAAAATAAAATATATTTTTCTTTTTGGAAAACAACAATCAGCTTAAAGCATGATTTCCTATGGAAATAATAAACACATGCAATGTTTATAATAGAATTTATTGTATTAAGTGATAGTACATAAACAATGGAAAGAAGTTAACCCTCAAGTACTGTCGAAAATAAATTGATTTTTTGCAAAAATTGTAATATTTTATATCAAATTTAATTTAAAGATTTAGTACATACCTATATTATATTGAGATAGTATAAATTATTTGAACAGAATATCATTTTAATAAGCATTTATTGTCAGATGATACAAAACAAATAAAATGTAAAATTGACACATTTTAAACGTGATTAACTATTGGCTAAACGAAAAAAGATAGAAACGTGCGTTTTCCACCAATGAGTTTGATATTTCAAAAAGTTTTTTCCCAATAACATTAAAATTTTTTCCCAGTTGTGCAGGACGAGGAAAAAATTGTTTATTTCCAAAAAAAAATTACTTGATTTATTTAAATAGAATGCCCGGTATATTTTTACATCATCCGAAAGCTGGGTTCTTTAGCTTTTTAAAAATGCCAGCATGTTTAATTTAATTTGTACAAATAAAGAAGGTACGTGAATTTTTGTGAGTGAGTGCATTCTTATTAATTTCCATATTGCAAGTAGATAGTAGTAGATACAACGCAACCAATCAGAACGTCTTATTTTGCCTATGGTGCCGAGATGGATGGCGGAATTGAAACATGCCTACCGTACTGCCCATGGTGTTCACACACACACAACCTCGATAAGCCTGTCCCACCCAGGATGTTCCTCTCTTAGCGAGGTACATCTCCGGGGAGGACTTCCACCACTTCCCCCATCTTATCCGATGAATCTCATCATCATAGTTCGCGTTTCGGCGTACAGCTCGTCCCTAGCTAAAAGGGCTAGCAGCTGGGGGCAAGCCGTCTTCTCTTTGGCCGTGTAACCTCGGTGGTTTTTTCTTCGGCGGTCTTCCGTTGTGTGTGTTTGCGCTGCCGCTACAAAGTGCGTCCTCAGCCGGCAATTTCGGCTGAAAACACCCTTATAGAGTGTGTCTTCTTTTCTTCCGATCTGTTACAAGCGACTTTAAGCCATTAGCTGAGCTAATAGCGTCACCTGTTCGAGGATCTGTTGTTTCGTTGTTGTCGTCGTTGTTGTTTTCTTGTTAGCTGCGGCTTGGGCGTAGCTGACTCCTGTCTTCTTCACTGCTGTTGCTGTTGTCCTTGTCTTCTGGTTGTTTGGGGCTTTTGGGCATCCTTTGTAGTTTGCCGGGTGTTCTCCCTGGCAGTTTGCGCAGGTGGCCGGCTTGGTCTTCGGTCGTGGGCAGTCGTTGGATCGGTGTGGTCCTCCTCACTTCACGCATTTCGTGTTTACGTTACACGTCGTCTGTCCGTGGTGGAAGCCTTGGCAGTTGTAGCACTAGGCCGGCAGTTTTCCTCTTCTTTGTTCTTCCCACCTGATCCTCACGTTCTGGATGTGTTGGATTTTCCGGATTTTTTCTTTCTCTTCAGGCTCCAGCTCCACCAGGTAGATGGGTAGCGATCTTCTCTCTCCGAATCTGGAATGAAGTTGGGTTAGTCGTTAAATACTTTCGATTTCTTCCTTGATTTCCTTGGTGTCCTCGCAGTGCGTTAGTCCTCGGATGACGATCCTTGCCATCCTTTCTTCTTGTGGCATATACGTATACCACTCCACTTCTCTTCTTTCTTCTCTCAGGTACCTTGTGAGGTTCCTGTAGTCCTCTGGTCCGTCGCAGGGTATTTTCACTCCGAGTCTTTCCCGTATTGTTATGAACCTCGTCTTTATGTTTCTTCTTTCGATTTATTTTCTAACGGAGCTCCAGTGGTGGATGCTCCGCAGAATGACGGGTAATGGTTGGTGCGTCGTCGTTGTTTCCTTGTTTTCGCGGATGGCCTCGTCCATCATCGCTTCCTCGTTGGCTTTCTTCCGGGCGGCGGCTTCTTTTTTTTTGTATTTCCCTGATGGATATTCCGTGAAATCCATCTCCTCTTCTTCACTCTCTTTGTCTTTTCTTGGGGATTCTGTCCTCTGCGTCTTTCTGATGCGGACGCTTTCTGATCGTCTTCGGCTTCTCTTCTCCTCTTGCATTTCTTCCATTGCTTTTTTCTTAGTCCTGTCATTTCCTCTTCCATGCGCTGGATGGTTTTGCTCATCTCTTCTGCGGCTTCTTTCGCTTCTTCTTCTTCTTTTTCGGACCTGTCCCTTTCATCTCGGAGTATCTGCCTTATTTCCATTTCTTTCGTGGTTTCTTCTTGCAATTTCATGACTTCTTCCTGTTGCTTTGTGCTTTCCCTCACCACCTTTTTTGCGTTCTTTATGGCTCTTGTTGCCTCATTGTCTTCGCTGTCCGAGTCCGATGTTGTTTCCATTGTCCTCCTTGTCAAGTTGCTAGCTTGGCTGCTAGCACGGCTGTCGTTCTTCTTTTTGGGTGGCATCCTAATGTTCCTGTCCTCCACAGGTCTTGAAACATACAAAACATCTATCAAATCCGGATTTTTCAAGACTTTCATAAATAGAAAATAAGTGTTAAAAAACACTATTTGCGTTTGAAACGATGTTTTCGTCGTCTGATTAGCTTTCGCCGGTTCGGCTGATAAAAATCAGCCTCCGTCCGATCGCTTTCTCAAAATCTGCTTCGCTTGCTTCTGAGTATTCAAGACACGTCCTTCCTACTCGGCTGCTCGCTTACTTTTTTCCCATGGTGTTCTTTCCTATTTACAAAGCTATGTGACAATTTATTTCAAATTTTATAATTTTGACAGTTGTCAGAGACATGTGGGATTCTTGAATTCCAGAAGAATAATGATTTATTTTTTTCTTGATTATAGCTCAACGGAATAATAAACTAATTATACCTTGTCAAGAAAACATAGTAGTATTCTGTGTAAAAATTTAATTTTTAAAATTGGATAATTATACCTTGTTTTCAGTTTTCATTTATATTACTTGCATTTCCTTTTGTATGTCATAAAAATACAATTTATTTTGTAGAAAAATAAATGAGCTTCATTACGTTTCGAAGGTTTTTTTTACGACGCTTAGTTTTTAAATATTCAATTTGATTGTCTAGTTGTCAAATCAGATAGGGACCAGAATTTATAGAAAACTTAAATAATCTTGATAGTTGTAGGTGCAACGCTACCGAAACGTTCAAATAAAAATACAAAAAATATTGTGGTTTGATTACTCAACAAATGACCAAAAGAATGATGAATACACTACAAGGAGCGTATAGAAGATATGTATTTACTTTCGTGATTAAAAAAAGATTAATCCTCAGTAAGATTAGAGCTAACGATTTCCTGTTTAGTAGACAGTCCCTTTAACCAACTAAACCACAGCGTTAGGTAGCGTAATCGCTCTAGTAGTGGGTAAAAATCGAGTCCAAAGGAGTGACTTAAGGACAAACAAACATAAATACAAGTGGGGCTATAGTACATGCAATAGCCTTCTTGGTGTGCGTCATCTTCTGACGTACATCCGGGTTTTCGGTATGTCGTTTATTTTATGTGCTAATTTGACGTATAGCCAACCTCAAATTTGATAAATAAAATCATCAGGATCGTATTCAGCCAAATTCGAAAAGGCTATGAAATTAATAATTGCCAATTTCTATTTCTTACTGAAAATACTTGAGAACTTTCGAAATGCTTATGGTTTTTCCCTGTATCTAGGCATATTTTTGTATTATTTAAATAAAAAGAACAATAAGATTAATATTCACTTTTCATAAATAATAATTGACCGTAAACAACAAAGTACAGACCTGACGAGAACTGTCTGTGGGACATTAGAAAAAGACGTAAGACACATTGCCGCTACGAAAGGTACGTCTGCAATGTCTGCATCCTATCTAAACGTCAACTAATCCAGTTTTTTAAGTCAACGATTAAGGTCAACGTTTGTTATACATTTGAACGGTTCATTATTGTGATATTTTGAATAGGATTAATCACAGATCTGCCTTTTTTTCCATGTCTTCCAACGTAATGTGTTAGTAGGACAATCGATGTCACACACCAAGAAGGGTATTATATGAATTCTAATATAAGCGTGTTGAAGTGATACAACAACTTGTCCTAGACAGAAAACTATCCATTGCAAAGTTGTACCTACCTATGAAATTAAAATTTGCCTCTGCCTAGTTATTACCAAGTACTACAAGGTTCTACTGAAAATAGTGAGAAAAAATACATGAACGTTTGGAAAGATACATCCGCGAAAAGACTGGAAATTCTACAAGAAGCCAGAAGAAAAGCATTATGAAAATTGTTAAAATACCAGAGATAATAAAAATCCAGTCTGCTTTTCTTAATAATAAAAGGAAAACAAAAGCAAGCGAAAGCAAAAAAGAAAAGTCCTACCAAAGCAAAAGGAAACAATTCAACGCTTCCTTAATGAAGGACAAACTCATGGTCTATAAACTACAATCGATGGTATAAATCAGTGCAAACTATTTGAATTTTGAATAAGCTTTTCTCAGTACCTAATTTACATGATCACGTCAAGCTTATTCCTACTTCTCGGGATGCTCCGTCAGACATTCAATTACACTTTTAAGAATTATGCTCGTGGACGGAGAATATCTACCTTGTACTGATGAGGCGCAAATACGCCAAAGCCCTTCTAATCACAAACCAGAATGGTAGATTATATCTTGTAGATATACCAACCTTGCTTACTTTGGAAGTATAATTCAATGTGTGTCGAGGCATATAGCCCGAGAAGTGGGCGTTTCTTTTTAGTCGAACGGTCAATGTTTTATGAAAAATATTTTCCAAAAACTCTCATCTATTATATTCGATATCTACTGAAAATAAATATTTTTTTGTTTCATTTAAACTGCAAAATACAATTTCCAAAGACCGGTGGTTATGTTTATTTACATTTAATTTCAGATATTCCGGCATGGAGATCGAGCTCCTATCATATCATTTCCTAACGATAAATATTACAATTTGTTCTATTGGCCAATGGGTTTTGGAGAATTGACCAAGGTAAGTACAGCTTGTGAACAATTACCGAAACTTTTAGATGCATCTATATTACTTCTTCAATTAAAGAACGTTTCACAAAATATCTTTGAGTCGGCATTTGGCCTTCGTGATTTAGTTTATACATTTCTTATTGTATAATAAGTTTCACGTTAAATAGTTATTGGTTTATCAACTGTAATAAACTACCTGGTTCATTCACATTATGTAGAAAATCATTGAGAAAAAGATGAAAATGTGCTACAGGGTCGAGCTGAAGAAATTTGAATTATATTTTGCATAATATAGAAGATATACAAGTAATTTATTCAAATGTACCGGGTGATCAGTTAAGGGTAGCGAGCGGCCATATCTCATAAGATATTGGTCGTGTAGATTTGGAAAAAAAAATTTATTATAAAAAATGCCAAGAGAATTTACTGGAAATTGTTTTCGAGTTTGTCAAACGTCCGCTAGAGGGTGTAACAACCAACACTAAGTAGAAAAATAGGATTTTTATAGAATTTTGCCCAATGAAAGTATATCGATGATATCATTTTCATATTTACTGACTATTCACCTACACTTTTTGACTGAAATGTTCTGTTCTATCTATCAAAATAAAGCGGTGGGGGAAGTTCAATTGTTTTTTTAAACAAACCAACCACGTTTTGCTTTACCGATTTTAACAAATTTGGGCTCATATGAAAGAGCATAATTTACACTACAAAACGCTTACTTGGTTTTGACTTCGCCGCTAGATGGCGTTAACTGAAATGGTATAGTTCAATAGTTACAACGTACACGGGTGTCCAATCAAAAAACACCAAGTAAAAATGGAGAAAAGCTGACTGGGCAAAAAACGCCAAAAGCCGGGAAAGGTACAAGAAAAGAGTAGTCAGTGGGTTCATGCGGGCGGATGCTCATACAGTTCGCGGTCAGCGGTTACCTGGAGAAAATCCGGAGTTGTAGTGAATTTGTAATCAAAAGTAGTGTTGAGTTTAAACTAAGTTTCTTCTTGCAACGTGAAGGAATTTAACAAGCAAGCGTCTACTGTGAGCGCTGCAAAGGGTCCATCGGTAACAAGGGAAGCGGCGGCTAAAACAAGGTGCGCTAGAAGCGAACAGGTTTCCTAAAAGCATATCTCGTGCGGTGTGTTTGTTAGTGCCAACGAGCTCGCCCGGGTAAGCAGCCTTCTGCCCTTTAAGAGCACCCTAATACAGATTGGTGAGTCGATTTGAACTTTGTACTAACTGTGTAAACAAATATTTTTGTAGTTTGGTTAGCCAGTATTTTCTTTGCCACCTCGCACCCATATTCGTTTTATATTTTACTTTGAAATTGTATATGTGTATGAATTTTTGCTGATGCAAGGGATTCAGTCGTAATCCCCCAAAACTAAGGTGAGCTCAAGCGTTTACCATAATTGAGGCTTTCGCCCATTTCAATAGCTGAGTAATTAGCTTATTCATAGTTTGTTTCTTTTATTATCTATAAGTAATTTTTTGTTTTTTGTCACATCCGTATCCCAATTTTTTTTTTTTTTTTTAGTTTAATAAACCTATCAAAATTCAATAAAGCTTAGTTTACTTTCTCAAACAGGTACCCCATAAAATACACAATAAATTAATGGCATAAGACTCCCGGCATTTCCTTATCCTATCCCTATACCAGACGTAACCTTATACGTAAAGATCTCTCATTATCAACAACAACTGATAGCAGCGGCGGCCGAATTAATTCCTTTCGGACATTATCTTACGGGAGTCGTCGATTCCTGTTTCCCACGTACTCGTGGGTGGTGACAGCCAGCTACGCTGCCTTCTTGTTTTTGTTCAGTTTGAGAAATTGGAAAAGAAAATGTATTGCACTCTCCTCCAAAGTACTCGGCATAATTCTCTCAGGCAAAATAAATGGAGTAATAATATTTTGACATCCTGAAAAAACTCTTTTACCATAAATATTACATTTGAGTGAATTAATTTTAATACGATTAGTTTTCTATAGCAAATACAGCCCTTTATCCATTTTGGCTCACTGTTTTTATGTATACTGTATTTCATTATTGTTATTATTATCTCGAAATTAATTTCTTTTAGGAAGGAATTCAACGCCAATATAAACTGGGGCAATGGCTCCGTCAAAGATATGATAGATTTCTCAACAAAACATATAGTAATCTTGATATTCACGTACAGTCTACTGATTTTGACAGAACATTAATGTCCGCTTCAGCTGCATTAGCTGGGCTGTATCCTCCAATCGACTTTCAAGTCTGGAATGCCAATCTTAGTTGGCAACCCATTCCAGTTCATAGTGGATATGAAACAAACATAATGGAGTTGCCTTGTGCTAGGTACAACAAAATATATGATTACGTCAACGAAATTATTAATAGAGATGCTGAAGATAAATATTCCGACCTTTATCAGTACATAAAAGAGAATTCTGGATGGAACAATGTAACGATTAAAAGTGTGTCAACTTTGAGAAGCGTTATGTATGCTTATAAGAATTATAATACTTCATTTATTCCCGAGTGGGTGGCTAAAATGAATCAGACGCTTTTAGACCACGTTGCAGGTAAGTTCCATCAGGGTTGATTTGTGTAATACATCTACTAGTCCAAGAACCAAGCCAAAAGGTAGGTTCTGAAAAAAATGTACGGGAACAGGTATTTTTTTCTTCGAATATGTTCAGGGGTGTCTACTGAATGTAAATCCAAGTTGGCGTCATGAGGGGGCTTCACTTCAGCCGCTATCTTGAAAAATACGTTTTATTAAATATCTCGCGAACCGCGCATCGTACGACAAAAATGGTGGACATCATTATTGTAGATAATAATATTTGCCATCTTTTTGATCTCAAACTTTTTTTTGTATAACGCATTGGTTTTTAATTATAGCGCTCCAAACGTTTTTCAATATGGTTTCTTATGAATATTTGGTGAATAGTCAATAATAAATTAAAAATGGTGGTAACTGAATTGTAGAGCATGAAATTTTCTATAAATTTCATTGGAAACTTTTCCCGTAGCATTTATAGTTTAGGAGCTATTACGCTGTAAATGAGATTATAATGCTGTATATTCATCATGCGCTAGGGTCGTTCCCTCGACTGTTTGTGACTTAATGTTGAACGTACCGGTCACAGGGCTGCAAGCATGCGCAGTAACTACCTGTGGCCATATATGAGGGAAATTATAAATTTTTTTCGAATTGTGTGTTATAATTCTGTTCTTTCCAATATATTATGTTGCGTCTAGTTTTCTCTCGTTACTTATTTGATTTTTAAGCACATGTAAATATTTTTTTGAGAAAGGGTAAACACCCAGGTCAAAAATTGGCTTCGAACCTAGGACCTCTTGGTTGTTAGCTCAGTATGCTACACACTTCTTTTTCTTTTAATGATTTCGACAACAATTTTAGACAGAGTAAATAAAGTGCTGACAAATATACACAGTATTTTACAAAATTTGCAACATTTGAAAGGGGTTAGGGGCCGTTCATAAAATACGTTCGCACACAAGGAGGGTGGAGGAGTCTTGGTGAGTGTGACAAGATGTGACAAGGGGGACCGGGGATCGAAAGGCAACAAGACGTTTGGCGACTTCAAAAAATTTCACCAGAGTATTTCTCTCAATAATTTTTTTAAAATGTTTGTCATGATAGAAGTCACTCATTTCGTAATAGTAAATTGTACAGATTGTTAAAATTATAAATTTATGTACATTCAATCAAATTTTTTTTAGGAGGGGGTATTTGGATTTCGTGACGTAATATTGATAGGGGGTAACAGAAAGTGTGACACAGCGTGACAACCAGGGAGAGGGGGTCTAAAAATCCCAATTTCAGCGTGAAATATAATATAAAATAATACTGTACAATATAAAATAGCATGATACAAGCATAACGTTAATTAATCATAATAATAATATTAAGAATAACAATAACAATTCTTACGATTTAGCGTGATGCACTATTGATTTTTGCTACATTGACAATCTTTTATATGATGATACCGTTTTAAGCAACAATAAAGATCGAGGAATTATTAGTCCACATTATTTATAATTTTAATTGAGTCGGTACATAGCTGTATTGACATTTTTTTGAATACTTAATGTCATTTTATGCGTTATGAAATGGTTTTCGTATACAACGAGCAATATTGCCACTGATAATGTACGAGGAGCAAGTTTTACCAAGCTGCAGCTCCTAAACTATAAATGCTACGGGAAAAAGTTTCCCATTAAATTCATAAAAAATTTTATGCTCTACAATTCAGTTACACCATTTTTAATTTAACATTGACCATTCACTAAATACTCAGCAAAAACCATATTGAAAAAAGTTTGGAGCGCTATAATTAAAAACCTATGCGTTATACAAAAAAAGTTTTGAATAGAAAAGATGGCAAATATTATTATCCACAATAATGATCCCCACAACTTTGGTCGTACGATACGCGGTTCGCGAGATATTTAATAAAACGTGTTTTTCAATATGGCGGCTGAAGTGAAGCCCCTATCATGACGCAAGCTTGGATTTACATTCAGGGGACACCCCTGAACATATTCAAAGGAAAAAATACCTGTTTCCGTACATTTTTTACAAAAAAAAACCGGCTCTTGGCCTATACTAGGCATAGCTGTAGAGGTTTATACAGCGTTGCTGAGAAGTCCTGCAGCAAGGGATTATCTTTGAAACGAATGAAGAATAAGTAGTAGAAAGATGGATGAGACTCTATTTTGCATATTTCAAAGCAAAAGTTTCAATAGAATACAAAGCATGTCTTCTGTTTAAGAATGTTTATGCAACATTTGAGGTAGAAGGAATCTCGTTGTTCCATACAAACTTTGCCCCTGTTTTCCGAATTACGGAAAATCCTTCCTTATCGGATGCCCACGTCATACAAAGAACACAGCTTTAAGAGCGCTTTCAGACGAGCCACTTTATGACCGGCTACTAGTGTCTGAAAAGAATTGCGGGGCTAAAAATACATTATGAATAGACGCATTCACATGTGTCTCGTATCAGTAGTCGGCCACAAAGTGTCCGTCTGAAAGCGCTCTTGTCTCTACGATCAGCGGCTTAGGCTGTCCGTTGATCTGTCAGTTAGTCAGTCAGGACAAAGCTTTTTATACAGTGTGAAACAGCCAAATGAAATAAATTCGATAACGAATAAATGGGGGCGCGTTGAAAAAACGCTTGGGAAAAACGTCAATTTGTATTTTCAAAATGCACATTTGGAAAATAATTATATAGGTTGTCATGTGACATTGAGGGAGCGTTTGATAAAACAACCTTTCCAACAATTACCCAACAACTCAACTCCAGGAATGTACCTCTGGTAGTAGGAGAATGGATACTCAAGATGCTCTCTAGTAGAGCAATAAGTATCAATGTAGAAGACATCACAGTAAGAGGACTGGTCATGAGGGGATGTCCACAAGGAGGAGTCTTATCACCCCTTCTGTGGAACATAGTCCTAGACACCCTGATTAATCACCTCAACAACA
The DNA here is from genome assembly GCA_910591685.1 of Galerucella tenella. Lineage (NCBI taxonomy): Eukaryota > Metazoa > Arthropoda > Insecta > Coleoptera > Chrysomelidae > Galerucella > Galerucella tenella. Next base: position 4,801 of record CAJUYH010008268.1, on the reverse strand, counting down.
ATGGATTCTACACAATTGCATACGCAGATGACATAGTTATCTTGCAGACTGGCAAATTTGTGAACACACTGTGCGACAGAGCGCAGGATGGGCTTAAATTAATTGAAAAATGGTGTAAGGAACACTCACTTTCGATCAATCCCAGAAAGACTGAGATGGTCCTTTTCACCAGGAAAAGAAGTTTATCGGGTTTGAAACCTCCCGAAATCTTCAAAAGCAAACTAAACTTTTCGGAAGAGGTGAAATACCTTGGTATTACCCTCGACAGGAAACTAACATGGAACTCTCATCTACACAACAGAGCAAAAAGAGCATATGTGGCTTATGAACAGTGTCGGAGGACAGTGGGACGCACATGGGGTCTGTCACCCCGTGTGGTCACCTGGATCTACACTGCAATAATAAGACCCATGTTAACGTATGGAGCAATTGCATGGGGACCGAAAGTTCTACAAGCAACGGCCATCCAAAAATTATATCAAATACAGCGAATGGCTTGTCTGAACATCACAGGAGCCATGAGAACAACACCAACCGCAGCAATGGAACTAATTACTGGTCTGACCCCTCTGGACTTGCACGTCAAGGAGGTTGCGTTAATGGCCATGGTACGATTGCGCACGGCTGGTGTAAACCCCGAAGTAGGAGTGGGCCAATTGAGGTTGAGCCTATGGCAGGAAGCGCTCACTGCGCTACCTCTGCTGCAGGCAGCCAACGATGCAATTGAACCCAGGTTTCTGTTTAACAAACCCTACAAAATTCAAATAAAACAGAACACAGAACCAGACGCTGCAAATGCAATACGCATTTATACAGATGGTTCAAAAATGAAAGAAGGCTCAGGATGTGGAGTTTACTCGAGAGCACTGAGCCTCAAGATTAAGTGGGGAATGGGAAACAATACCAGCGTGGTTCAAACAGAACTGGCTGGTATCTCAATTGCCACAAAAGAACTAACCAGACGAGGAATTTCTGGCAAAACCATGATAATCTGCACTGATAGTAGACAAGCCCTATTAGCCTTGAACAGACAACGTGTTATATCGAGGCTAGTACTAGAGTGCCACCAAGATTTAGCTGACGCCTCGGCAGATAACAATATTATCCTGAGGTGGGTTAAAGGGCACGACAGGAGTAAAGGAAATCGCATTGCTGATTCTTTAGCCAGGGAAGCCGCTGGACTGAAAATTCTAGGACCCAGTGACACCTACGGCTTAACGACTTCGACAATTGCGGAACTAGCCAAACGTTACACCCATGCTCAATCCCTTAAGAGATGGGATGGAATCAAAGGATGCAGTCTTGCCAGGATCACCCTGGGCGACCCTGGAAAGCTGGCGCCGAAGAAATATTTGGCGATGACCAGGAAAAACCTACGTTTAACAGTAGGATTTCTGACTGGTCACTGTCAACTAAGGAAACACCTCCATACTATGGGGTTAGTGGACACACCTCTATGCAGGATGTGTGAACAGGAAGATGAAACTGTCAGGCATGTCTTATGCGAGTGTCCGGAGTTATCGTCAATAAGAGAGTGTGTGTTCGGTGAGTCTTGGCCTACACCTGCCGATATAAAGGAGATGTCTCCTAGTGACCTGACCACCTTCCTGAGAAGGACAGGATGGACAATGACCTAGGAGGACAACTCCTCGGGAGGATGTACAATGGGTCACATGTGGCCTAAGTGCTGTGAGCCTACACACTCACCCTCCCCACTCTACAGATACAGATGTGACAGTGGCCAATACCAACTTTCTTATTTTAAATACAACCCCATGTATATTATTTATTTGTTGTATTCTTCTCCCCTCAACTTAGATGAATTGAAAAGGCAATCACGCTTGCGATTAGATCAGTCACACCTGAGATGTTGAGTAACGTTAGAAGGCATTTCTATATCAGATTAGCATGTTGCCAAGACGTTCGCGGTGAGCATTTTGAACATTTCCTACATTGACGTTGACTTTAATTTTTTTTTCACATAATTAAGAAAAAATCAGTATTTCATAATACGTTTTTAGTGCAATGTAGCGAATTTGTGAAATATAGTATATTACATAACGTGTGCGGAAAGTGACATTTTTCACACGAGTGTGAAAAATCACTTTCGCACGAGTAATGTACAGTATTTTTCCTACGATCACGTGATAATTTCATCAAATAATGTGTAATTAACATCAGACATTAATACAAAAAAATGTTACAATTAAAGTCAACATAATTGATTTCAAAATTAACAATAACTATCGATAGTGACAAAAATTCAAGTAATTTAACTATATAATATAGGTAGGTTATGACAATTATTAATTGGTTGCATAATTATAGAAATTGAAAGTGAAACTATTATTGTTCATCATACTTTATACATACTTATCATAATACCTTTCAAGATGATTATATTTTCCTACTATTATAACAGGTGATTTGGATTAGGTGGTACGACATCGGACCTCTGACGAAGAGTACGCGGGTTCGATCCTCGACCGCGCCCTAAATTTTTTTCAATCAAGAAAATGACTATAATTTCACTTTTCAAATAGATCGCTTCAAATTTAGATATTACGTAGGTGAATATAATTAAAAATTATATATTTGACAGCTTGCCAGTGGTCAATCTAAATAAAAATTCATTTGACAGCTTTTTTATCTGTACACGTACGTATAAGTTTTTTTTCCGTACGCGTATGCATAAAGGCCACTTTTCATAGATCTAGACAGTGTGATATATGTCACTCTCCTATGTGATCGTAGGAAAAAATCATTTTCTTTTTTTAATTTTAATTTTTGTAATAAATCTGAAAACACAGTATTTCCGAAACAGTTGAAGATAGGTATAGGACATTGTACATGAATTATGTCTGGAGTTTTCTGAAGAATTCAAAAGATAAATAATATCTAGGGTGTTGCATTTACAATAAGAAAGTTGGCATTGGTCACTGTCCAATATCCAAAACATTCATATTATTCAGAGATTTCTTAAGCATTTCAACTAATGGAGTCTCGTTAATTGTTAATGGAACTTTATTTAAAAAAAAATCATTTTCAGGAGTTAAATATTCGATTGCGACTGCAACACCAACGATGGCCAGGCTAAAAGTTGGTACCTTTTACGATTACATTTTCAAATATTTCGACAATTTTAAAAATTCAACGTTATCCAAGCCGTCTCGGAAATTCATGATGATGTCATCCCATGATATTACTATCGTTTCCATATTGGATGGCATGGGTCTTTATGAAACACAGCCTGTCGGATTTGGGGATACATTTATTATGGAACTAAAGAAAATTGAAGGAGACTTCTTTATTAATCTGCTGTATAAATCGGAAGAAGGTCTGGAAAAGCTAGTTTTCAGAAACTGTGAATTTAGCTGCGATTATAATACGTTCAAGAAAAGTTTGATTAATGTTACCATAGATGTTGAAACAAGAAAAAAAGAATGTGCTAATTAAATTTTCATTAAAAACAGTGTTACTCCATACCATAGATATATCGTTTTAATCATATTCATTGAGTTTCATTGATATTCTCAATAAAAGTTATACACTATACAATAATGAATATGGTATGAAGAAATAAAAATAACCTCAGTGATACAATTGCCCGATTTCACCAACCTAATTTTCTGTACTTCCTAACTAAGTAGGTTATTCCTAAGCTAGGAAATGCCTAAATCCGATACTTACCCGAATCGGACTCCACCAACCTATAAAATCGTTGGACAAGAAATACCCAATGAGGTATTGAATATTGAAGATTTATACATTTTGGTTGCCCCCAACATATAGGACGAGAATATCCATATTAATGAAAAATCTCGTATAACAGAAATGGTGAATAATATATCTAAGATATTTGTAGTATTTTACCTTCAAATGGTAAGAATAAAGGGAAGAGTATTTAAAAGTTATACCTATGGATATGATCAGCCCGCTGTCCAGCTAACTACTTTTTTCGGTTGATATCTATTTGGTCCTAAAGAATTTGGTCCTGAATATTTGTTTATATTTATCTTAATGGCTTTTAAGATTTAATTCAAAGGATTTACGTTCTAGATGTGAAATTTTAAAATTTGAATCGAAAGTGTGCTTGCTAATAAATGATTTGAAAAGTTATAAAAGATGAAATAAAACACTTTAATTTGTTTAAATCTTCATTCGTGGCGCGTTTCGCTAACATAGTAGCTTTCTCAAACGAGTGGAGGTAAAATGAAAATTTTTGCAGTGCATTAATACGGAGTTTCACGGATATTGACAAAAGTATTATAATCTATTTACATGGAAATAAGAAGCAGAAAATGTCTAAATATGGGATTAACTAAGTATTGAACAATTTTATCTGGAAAATTTTTAAAAGTTCTACCTATATAAATTTTATCACAGTTGTCATTACCACATTTTAATTTATAAACTCTGTTTGTTCAATTTTGAAGATTTAAGTTGGTTACTTTTAACGAGTTTGGATATATTGTAATTTAAGTTAAGCTCTTAAATTGATTTATTATTTTTGCTTTTATCAGAAGGAAATACTGGCTCTAGTTAGTATTTTTTTAATTCTGATATTGTCTACTAAATTTTTGAATTTTTTAATTCGGATCGTAGTTATTTTTGACTGTTATTTGCTTAATGATATTTAGTTTAGTATCTTATGAGACTGTTAAAAGTATGTGTATCATATTATTGACAGTAATTTAAAATGTAATTTCACTTCCAAATGAAATTCAAATGAAAACAAATATTATTTTTCTACTACCGTGTGTAAAGTACGTACTTTAGACACATTTTCGAGTGCGTAAAA
>CAJUYH010008267.1:0-15775 GCA_910591685.1 Galerucella tenella | reverse complement strand
CTATGAGACAACTCCCTGAATTACTCTCCGTTGAATAACTAGTGTCAATTATATAAGCAAGGTCTGTAGCTACGGGGCGTCGGTAAGAGGGGAGGAAAAACATGGCGTATATCTGTCAAACGTACAAATGGCGTACGGTACCTATTTTACCAAGTAAAACTGAAATTACAAAGGTAACTGACAATACGAACACCACTGGATAAATCAATATCAGTCAATTGACGAAGTGAGAGGGAAGAACATACGCACGCGCTTGCCAATAAGAAGTCAGCTGGTCCATACAAATCACCAATTATGTAATTCGGAGGGTATGGTCATTATGGTTTTCGTACAACGCTGCCAGAGCTTCAAAAAGCCCATGACATATTTGGAAAAGTGTTCATCTTTAAATATTCATAAATTGAAAAAATAATGTTAATAGAATAAATCCAAGGAAACAAGTACATTATAAAATTAACGTTTAATCATATTTTTAATATTGTTAATAAAAAAAGACCCATTTATAATTATTATCACTACATAATCAGTACTTCAACATTTTTCATAGTTAAACGTGGCAATGTCGAATGGCTTCGACTGCATTCCTTTCACGGTTTCAGATAAACTTGCCAAAGTATATGTATCTTACCTTGACCTTCTAAAAGTGCCTTTGTTGGAACAGCAGTATTCAATAAACGTTTTCTGGACGAAGTATATGAGTTTTCATCAAAATGAATGCTACATATATGACTAAACTCCTGTAAGCTTTTCCAGGTGTTATGTTTGTATGCTTATGTTCTCCAGTAAATCCAAGAACGTCTTTCCAGTGCTGCAATCTTAAAATAACACTATTTCAATTTTGCATTGCTTTGTTCATTTTTTTTACTATATTATTATCAACTCATGGAGGTGCGTAATTATAATAATTAATAATATTCAATATTTCTAGATTTGTTCCAAATTATGTACCAGCTACTGAAATTTTAAAGTCAACAACTCACCTTTCAGGATCCTTAGGAAGAGGACAAAAAAGATAATTGTTTATGAATTGCAGTATTATTTCTACACGAATCCACGCAACAATAATTTCCATAAGAAGGCATCGCACACAATGAAAAACACAGCAGATAACGTTCACACAAATTAAAATTCATTATCCCTTTCTTGAGCGCACCCCACCCGATACAACGCTCTGCTACACCATCGTGTAAGTCAAATAGAACTGAAAAATCAATAAATCCCACATCAGATGTGGGTTTTGCCGGTGAGACGGTGGGTGTCGGCAGGAGGGGGATTCTCGCGTCGTCGAGAGAGTGGCCGGACTTATTGGAATATATAGACTTTGCTCAAACTTCGCCTCAATTACTAGACGGTCTTTGCAGTGGCGGCTCGTAAAGGAAAACAATAGTCGAAATAGTTATTTATGTATTAAGAGCGAAAAGTGATACATTATTGCTTGAGAGTAATGGTTACCGGTAATTGCTCGAAAGCAATAATGTCAAGTGTTTGCTCGTAATACATACAACATTTTTTTTGCAATCACTTAATTGTAACTATTAAAAACAAATATAAAGTAGAAATCATAAAATCTGTTAGTTTAAACATGTCAATTCAAATATGTTTCAAACTTTTATATCTGTCACTGTCAATACAATTTGTTTGTAGTATCGGTTGTTATGGGCAACGAGCGTTTTGCCATTTTTTACGCTCGGCAAGCGTAAAGTAACTCCTCAAGAAACGTCAACTTTTCGTTGTCAATGGCAAGCGAAAAAGCCTACTTTTCAATGTGATTGGAGAAAAAGTATATTTAATTTGAATTATTTGAAATGAAATCTCGGAATTGTTTTGTACTTTTTCTGAACTATCGGCATTTCCTAGTTTGCTTGTAAACAATCTGTAATTTAGTTTTGTGCGGTTACCCGAATCATCAGAGATCAAAGCACCAGGGTTTACAACCGCTCTTTGTATTTCTCATTAGATATATCATAGTTACGCTTGTCTTTGTACTATCGGTCGGCATGGGCGCGCCCACACATTGTACATTGTACTTGTCTACTCTGTTACCAAAATAGCGCGCTTTGAACTTGAAATAACGGAGTCTTCGCCCACCTTGGGGAAATTTGATATGTTTATTAAGGCAATTCTCGTAGGGTATATAGGCATTGCTTACTCCGACGACCAGCCACTGGGCTTTTGTGAAATGAAAATTTTATTAATCACTTGGACCAATTTTGGAGGTAAAACTTGTGGGTTCGGGTTGGTGGCGTAACTGATACCTGTAGTGAGTGGGATTGGGTTATTCTATTTCTTTTATTGCGTACTATACCAGGGGATACAGATTATACACCAACATATTCCTATCTTGTTCTATATTTAAATGACAACTACAATAAGACATTGTATGACCTTGAGAGACCGACGTTGACAGATAACTTATTAAATACACTGAGAAAATGATCAAATTTTCAAATATCGGCGATATAATTGGTCGACAAAATGAGGTATGACAAGTATCTTATTATAAAAATGGCTCCTTTCAGACATGCGCATATAAAAAAGGATCGGAAGCTTCGCTTCTTGTTAAGCTGGTGTATTCTTTGCCTTGGCTACAGGCGCCATATTTTCAATTGTCGTCATATATGTCTCACAATCACATGTAGCCTCTTTCTTATGGTCTTTACAGACCCAAATTAGATTAAACTTTGCTTGTTGGCTGAAATTATTTTTGATCCATTTCACGTGTATATTGTCAACGAAAAGTACAGAAGTACCTACTGATGGAAAAATACCTGATGAAACACAACTTTATGTTAAAATACTTTTTCTCAGTGTGATTTGAATAAAGCTGTAAGCATTTATTATTATTATCGGTGTATGCCAGAGTTAGCTGTCTTAAAGGTTATTTATTTATTTTCCCTCCAACATCAAAGGAGTTTCGCTGGGCCTCACTTCTTGTTCTAGTGTGGATTTTGTGTCCATGATAGATAGAAATTTTTGCAAATAAATGCAACACTGAATATACGCTTCATTGCCAAAGGTAGGTATTGTGTGTTGCATAATACGATGACGACGTATCCATGATTTTTTTCACCCAAAAAAAGTGCCCAACGCTCCTAAGGAAGTTTTCACTTCAAAAATGAACTGATGCTTCAAGACAATTAATGAATAAAACTCTAATCCTCTAAATTTATTTCCTTCCATTTCTTTAGGAAAAGTGTTTAAATAGCAGAAATATGTTTAGTAATTATAACAATCTGCACATGCAGTGAGGTAAAAATAGAAAAAGTACGGTGTGTATATTTTATAACTTTTATTGAAACACTTTTGAAAACATTTACTAACTGATAGGAATCAAAAACAAATCGTGCGACAGACAGCAGACATGTTATTTATTACACGTTACAACATCAACAGTATTTCTTAAAAATCGAAAAAATCAACAAAATGTATGTAGGTAATCTTATACTATTTTTACAATAAAAATATACATACATATTTTAGAATGTAGCTTTTAATAAATGTTTAATATTTAACAAAAATACATTTTCAAACATCAGGGATTGTCGATATATAGGTACTATATATAAATACATTTTTGTCGTTATTTTTCTACTTTTCTACACATAGTCCAAATAATCTATATACAAAACATTTACTATACATAAACTTTGGCCAGCAAAGTTTCTTTTAACGTCACAACATTAATCGATACTAATTAGAGGTTTCTACAATGTCCTAATATCTCGAACACTATAAATCTAACATATGAATGGATTTATATCATTTCAAAACAAAAATATAGCAGATTTGACCATAGTAGCAGTGTCGTGCTGTTTGTTGATGACAAGGGTTGTGGGTTATTCTCTGTTCAGATTTCATACAGGGTTCATACAACTGGCCCTTAGTGATAATATAAATACAAACAGCCATCTCTTTCTAAGTACCGATGATGTCACGCTTTTGTAAACATTATTTGACATTTTGACTTTGACATATTATCATATATCGTTAGAATTTCCATTGTATTCGCTGGTTCTGCAGGGTTTAGGTGAAATTTCATGGTTATAAACTATAAGAAATCTCAGTTTTGTAATACAAAAAGTACGACAAAGCAACGTTAGCTGTGGAACAAGGTTTTATCAAGGCAAATAGTTTAAATTTGCCAAAAATCGACTTGTTATTGCTGTGAGTATTTTTTTTCTCCCAATAATGCCCTGAATCTATTTAGTCCCTTCACTATTAGTATGAACAAACTATGATTCTAGCACAACACCACCATAAATTTTAGATTGTTTAAAAGGTAAGTGACCTGGATATTTACATTTAAGTATTTCATTATTTCAACAAATCAATCACATTTTCTGTTTCTAGAATACTCACTTCAAAAGTAAATGTGATAAGGCCTTTCTTAAAATGTCAAAAATTCTGATTGTACTCCAAATTAGATATAAGACACATTTATATTGATAACATTAATAATATGCTAATTACAGGGACTAACTATATCGGATATATTTTATGTATTTCTAGTTAATAAATAGTGTTTTAACTGATCAATTTTCAAGTACCTACCTATTATTTATATCAGGACCCGTTTTTAAATAAATAAAACAATTGAATTAAATACATTTTTTTACGATAGCATTTTTTGTGAACAATACTGGTTATCTTCAATAGGAAAATTCCTGATATCAATCGGTGGAGTCGTTCTCATCTCATCTTTACTTACCTGAAAATTATCTGTATGAATTTACACTGCATTCAATGATATTACTTGATTTTTTTCCACAAAGACCACTTGCATTTAAAATGTAGTCAATGGGTACCTTTAACTGCAAAAATCGAGGTTTCTGAAAATCTTTTCACTAAATACAATCATTTATCTACGAATAATAACGACCCAGTTAATTAGACTCCATTTTACATTAGAAGAAGCCCCGTGAAGTTTGTCAACTGTCTTGCGCAGAAATCAAAATCAGACTTGTTTATCTATGTCGCTTCGTAACTACCGCGTCATGCCATTGGCGTTACAAACGATCAGTGATGGGTAATGTTAATAACCACCTATGCCAGTTTTTAGCGTTAATTGACGCTAAGTTAAAAATTGTTTGAAATTAACCACGGTTAACAATTTAGGCGGCCACTTAAAAAAGCATTCTCTAGCCCGCGTACATCAAGAGCTTGCGCAGTAGGTCTATTAAATACCATTGCGCAGACTCCTTACGTCCGTGACTGTTGATAACTTCTGAATTCTGTAGCTCTTATTTACATCTCAATAAGCTTAAATTATGTCAAAACTTTTGTAATAATGGGCAGAACACAAATATCTAATAAACAATTTTCTTGGTTAAAAATTGATAGTTAATAACCAGTTATTAACCAATGACCGGTTAAGAAAATTATTAACCGGTTAATACCCATCACTGCAAATGATGTTTCATGCCGACAGCTATATTATTGACATTTTTAACGATACCAATTATTTTCATATACCAGTGTCTATTGTATGTGAAACTATCTCGAAAAGCTCTGAAGAATTTCCAAATTTGCTTTATTTAAACTATACATATGGTAAATAACAAAATGTGAAAACGCTACGCTACTGATTTGATGTCGAATGTCAATTTTACAATATGGCGTTGGTTTTTTGACAACAAGTTTGCGCATACGACTGCATTTTCAGGTGGGTTCTTCTTACGCGAAAAGGAGTCTAACAAAATATTTTTCTCAAGGGCACATTAATCAGTTAAATTCCTCGATCATATCACAATAGATGAGTCTCAATTGTTTGTCCGCAAATTCAGGCAGATATATATAAATAAAAAGTCATTTACCATTTACTACAGTGTTTATGTTTTCGCAATAGTCAATATCGTCCACTGCTCAAATTTCAAGAATAGGGCAATAGGTCCACGTGACGTCACAAACTATTTTGACAACAGCCCTGTGGTAAAACAATAAACAAAGCGTTCAGAACACGTGGTACTTAATAGTGAGGTTATTTATTTATTTATTCATTTATTTATTTATTTATTTATTTATTTATTTATTTATTTATTTATTTATTTATTTATTTATTTATTTATTTATTTATTTATTTATTTCTTTATTTATTTATTTATTTACTTATTTATATCCAAACAGACCAATAGGGTCTAATTACATGGAAAATAATGTAACAAAGAAAAAAGAAACAAAGTATAAGATTCATAATATAAAATAAATGCTGATTTATAATGATAGATCGTGTTTGAGTTTAGTTGGTTCTGCTTCAGGGTACTTTTAAAGTTATTTCAATAGTTGAGCTTGCTTATTTAATAATATATAATATAGGTTAATAATTGTTTGATAATTTTTCATCGTGTCTATTGTTTATTGTTTTACCACAGGGGTATTGTCAACTGTCAACTGTCGTGGTCATGCCCTATTGGTTTGTTCCACTTTCAGCTGACATGCATGAAATGAACCATTCTGGAATCGAATACAGTGCTTCGCTCATTCTAGCAGGAAATCGTTCTATGATCACCCCTAGTTTGGTACAGTTTTAAGTCACAAGAACAATACATAATACGGACATTAGTGATGTGAAGTTTTTCTGATAGTTACAGCACAGAATACACCATCCCAAGAAGAAACGAAGCTTGTGCTATTTTACAATTCATATTCTGATTGCGCATGTCTGTCAATGACATGTGATTTTACTTTGTTGTAAGCTTTTTGATTATTTACATATTTTTTGTGTTTTGAACGGTAAAATTTGCTTACAAAATTACATTTATTAGTTATGGCGCCAAAAACTTGTGCAATTCGTGGCTGTCATTTAAGTGATGGAGACGGAATAAGTATGTTTCGATTTCCTAAAGACCCCGTAAGGTGAGAGGAATTGTTTCACATGCAAAAATTTATAGATATATACTCCTTTTTTAATATGTTATTCTTCCATTGCACCTATACATTGTAAGTTCCGATAATATATTGTAATTTTCTATCATCATTCACTAAAATTATTTCTATTGTAAACTGATATTATAATTTTTAGACCCTATACTACATATAGTACTACATAAATACATACTTACACATATAATTTCAAGAACAATATAGAAAATAAGAATAATTTGGTTAAACAATAAGCTCATTATTTTCAATATTGGATGGTACTCCAAAAATAGAAGCTATAACCTATGTTTATATCTTTTTCACAATATTTGTTAAGCTGTTAAATTAACGATTCATAAATTGAGTTAAAACAAGTAAAAAATAAACAATTATTATTTGAGATTCTTTGGTAAGTATCACTTTTTTGCGAGTAGTTAACATTTATTGAACAATTTTCTCAGTGTAACTTGATGCGTTATCTGTCAAAGTCAGTTTGAAGGTCACGAAGTTTTGCCCCCAAAACATCAAAGGATTTACACCGGCTTTCGTTTCTTGTTTGGCTGGTGTATTCTGTGGTTACAGCTTATTTATTATTCATCTACTGTCATATGATCAAATGTTATACCATCGTTATACCACAAATAAATTACTTATTAAGATAAATTGGATCAAATTTACATCCTATCCTAACGAAAAATATTTTTATTTAACAAATAAGTCTTTTAACGTTGAGCATATCGAAGAGTCGCAAGCTTCAGTTGACGATGATTCTTCGTCTCCTTTATTGAACCAACTTTTTGCCGCCTTTACCCTTCCACTACTTTTTTCCCCAACACTTTTAGTGGGCGATACGTTAGTAGCAGAGCTGCCAGTTGGATCGGAAGGGGAAGCCTTCCTTAAAAATACCTCAATAGCGCTGCCGAGAGCTTGGGGATCAACCAAAGATCCACTTCGCTCGTCCCATAGTAGCTTGCTGGGTTCTTTTTCGATAACAATATTTTCTTTCTTCTCTTTTACGTTAGCAGGTTTGTCTTCAGTCTTAGTAATAGGCTGGTGCCTTTTCACGAACCAATTGGATGGGACCGCTTTGTTTTCTTGAGGATCGACGTTATCTTTAAGTATGGAAACGTCGAAACTATTCGATCTAGATGATCTCAATTGACTCCTCTTCTGTTGGGCGGGTACATTCATCCTCCCTATTGGCTTCTCCTGTTCGCATCGGTTGATTTCAGTAGCGGAAGTGGAAAGAGAACACAAAATATTTATCAAATCATTATTAGAACAAACAATGCCAGTATTCTTACTTTGTTTCAAAGAGGTCTCGGCTAGAGGACTCGGAGGAAGTTCGGATGCCCTGCGTTTGTTCAAACTGGGTATAGTGGTGAGAGTAGTGCCGACAAATTCTGAAAATCGTCGACCGGAATTGGTGTATCGTTGAACGTTACCGGAATCGTCAAGTGGTTGTACTTCGCAGACTTTTTCGTTGCTTGTACCCCACATTTTCATTCTCACTTTACGAGCTTGGACTATGTCATCCATTATGTCCAATTGAAGGTTGTGTATGCTTCCTCTTGGCTCTGTAGAGGGTGGACACGCTATAGATTCTCTTCTGTTCGGTAAAACTCTTCCTTGACTTGGAAAAGCGGCTACAGACTCTCGTCTATTTCTTCCGAATAGCGTAGTGGGTACCCTGGAGATAGTCACCACAGAGTGTCGTCTACCACCAGGACTGGGTTGTGGTGCCGTCGATAGTGTAGCTAAAAACTCGACTTGATTCGGTCCTGGACCTGCAGTCTCTCCTCTCTCTGACAATCTGCGTACCTGACTTGCTGTTATTCCAGAACATTGTGGTGTTGGTAACGAATGCTTTCTTATTTCCCTAGCATATGGGGATAATAGATAAGGATTTAAACAATATTCGTCTTCGGAATTTTGTCTGGAATCTTCTTTTTTTTCTTCTTCATATTCATCATCTTCTACAACTATCAGAGGCTCTGAGGTTTGTGTTCGAAGGATCGACGATCTTCGCATAATTTAGAAGGAGCTGCAGCCTGTAAATAAAAAATTTAAATGTAATCGTTATACAGTGCTATTCAAAAGTCCCCTCCCCCCCTCGTATCTTTTGAACAGCTACACTTACATTAATAAAATTTGGAGGGTGAAAATAAAGTGTAGTAAACTTCTCTATGAATGGTAACAGGTGACGTAATAGTAATAGATGACGTCACAGTGCCACTCTGGCCAATAATTTTAAATAGGACCTTATGGCAAGTGATATCTCGTTTGAAAGGCATTGACATTGGCTACATAGCCATATTAATTTTGTTTGGGTTTAAACTAATTTTGACGGATAAATTGAATAAATACCAAAATTATTGAAATTATTTTTTAAAATTTAATTAATCAAATATCAACAATGGATTCTTATAGCAAGTGTTCGACATGTGCTCCGTCTACTTCCTGACAGTAATACATCCTATTAGTAAACTCTTGTCGTACTCGTTCGAATGTTTCAGCTGAAATTGCATTGCATTCTTCAATAATTCTTTTTTTCAAAACGCCAATGCTATCTGGTGCCGTAGTATAAACTTTGGATTTCAAGTACCCCCATATAAAAAAATCTAATGGTGTCAGATCTGGTGACCGAGGTGGCTATTCTATAGGACCTCGCCGGCCGATCCATCTAACTCGATATTCTTCATCCAGGTAACGTCTTACTGCAATATAATAATGTGCAGGAGCACCATCTTGTTGAAATGTTATTTCCAGATGGCCGAATTCATCTGTGTTCAAACAACAGTTTAAACAGAGTGTTTCCTTCTCAAGCGAAGACGCCTCTGCGTCCGCTACAACCTAATTCGCCCCTGTTTCAACAACCTTCGCCTTACAGCGCAAGACCGATAAACCCCCTAATGTGTAAAAAACGTTAACAGTCTGTAAGTTGATCTACAAGGGAGTGGTCGCTCTCTATGTCGATGATATGTCGATAATATCGATTACCATGTTTTTTCGGTTATTGTGATTTAAAGTGTTATGTAATATGTTTTTTGTATAAATTGCTCGCGATAGTAGTGTTATTAGAGGAGCGGGACGCATCAGATGTAACAGTCAAGATGCGAGCCGAAGTTTTTTTTGTATGTAACGTGCACGATAGCACTCAAGTAGATATGCAGACTGTTACATATAACTAGTAAATTTATATTTTTTTCAATATTAATTAGCATATTTACACACATTCTTTGATGTGATTGAAGCAGGTATAGTATATTTTTATTAAGTTTATGTTGGATTATACCGAGGATTATACCTTTATAGTCTAAAAAACTTTAATTATTTAAAGCAGCTTATTTTAATATACATAATATATAAATCCAAATTCAGTTTCCTAATGTTATTTTTTTATTTCATTAATTATTTAAATTTAGTATTTTTGCACATTAAATTATGTATTATAATAAAAAAAAACACCTCTAATCTAAAATATATTTTAGTATTATAATATTTTTTTCTACTACCGTGCGCTTTAACCCACTTTCCCGCACGCATTTTAGCTTTGAAAGTGTCACTTTCCCGCACTAGTGCGGGAAAGTAAAATTATGCAAATTTTGACCTTATTAGATAGTTTTTTACTCCGGAAGTTAAACTATTCTTACACCAGGTGAATAAATAGTCCATCAAATAAAATCAACATGTTTTACAGCTTTTTGTTGCATTTTTAATTTTCTGAAAATATAAAATAAAATAAATATTTTGATATAACCTTGTAAATTCTTTAAAGTAGTGTCACAAAACAACTATCAAACCACCCGGGTTTGATATAAGAAAAATATATCAAATGAAATTATTTCATCTACAAATATGACTTAAAATTGTTGCCGTCACCCTCATCGTCATCTTTATGTGACCTGCAAACGATGCCATCCTCATCAACGTCATTCACTCACCAGTTAACACCAAATAACTCCACTGGACCGGCAATTTTAAGTAATTCACAGAATGCAACTAATTGTGTTTCTAATATTAATATTTATAATAATAATTGATAATAATAATAATAATAGTTTTTGGTCTAAGTTTTTTATATGTGTGTTAAAATAAAATAAATTTTGAAAAATGGGTTGATATACTTTTTTTGTATATACGGTCGTAGAAAAAATAATGGTCCTAACTCATGCGTAAAGTGTCTTTCCCGCCCTTGACCGCTTGCCCGAACTCCGCTTCGCGTCTTTCGGGTCAACTGCAGTCGCGTGCGGGAAAGTATCACTTTCCGCACTAGTTAGGAAAATAACTATTTATTAAAGTGAAAATGACAAAGTGACAAGGAAAACAGTAAAATACAAATAATTCATTTTTTTGATTTGTTGGATCCCAAACCACGGTTGTTCTTTACGCATACACTTAATGAATGTGGTGTTGTAACACATGATTTTTTGCTATTTAAAGAGGGTCTTCCTGCGAGTT
Organism: Galerucella tenella; assembly: GCA_910591685.1. Lineage (NCBI taxonomy): Eukaryota > Metazoa > Arthropoda > Insecta > Coleoptera > Chrysomelidae > Galerucella > Galerucella tenella. The sequence goes on along the minus strand of CAJUYH010008267.1, from coordinate 4,456 downwards.
TTCTTTTACCAGAGATTTTGGATTTTCGTCTAGCAATGGCAGTTGGCTGAACACTAATTTTTACTCCTTTTCTTGAAATTTTAGGATTAACAGCTTTGCCTGATTGGATTTTAAGTGCTCCCTTGTATTTGTAAGCTGTGTGGAGACCTGATAATAGGGATGGTACAGAAGTAGCATATTTCTTGAAATTATCCAAATGCCGATTGACAGCTGGTAGGAACTGTTCTGGATCATTATCAATGTGCTTTAAAATTGCATTACTATATGCCAACCATGCTGTTTTTGTTGCTTCAATTTCCGAATCCAAGTCTTCTATCGCGTTAAATTCTTCCGGTACCTTTGGTTCTGTGTTTGGTCCTGTGATAGAAGCATCCACTTCATTAGGACTTATTAAGTTTGATGTATGACAGGTATCTAAAGTTTCATGTGATTGTAATGGATAAAATAATGTCTTTTTTGGTTCTTTGCCGGTAGAAATTTGATAAAACAATATTTTATTTTCGTCTGAAAGTATTAATTACTTTTAAAATGCCAAATTTTGAAATTACTGCAGCTTGGTGTTTGCAGTGTTTTCCATTATATCCAACTGGACAACTGCACATACATGTTATCATATCTATCTGATAAGTAATATTGGGGTCACTAAAACTTACAACTTCATATTGAAGATTTCCAATGTATTTTATATTCACATTTTCAGCCAATTCTTTTGGCAAATATCTTAGTTCAACTGCTTTACTCTCACGGTTTAAGACAATATCAAGAATCCTTTGTTGATAATATCTTTCAAATCCAGTACATATAAAATCAGCTAATTGAGTAAGATTAAAAGCTTTTGTGCGTTCTAAAGGTATATCCTTGAGTAATCGGAACATTACTTCTGCATAATTATTTGTGTCTGAGCCGCGTAAAATCAAATTACGCCTGTAAAACTAACACCAAGTCTCAATTCGTAAATACATATTTTCCACATATTTAAGAAAGTTGGAATGTTGAAATTGTTCACCCAATATTTTTTTGGCTTCAAAAAGCTTATCTTCTGAGTCTGAGTATACAATCTTTCGGAATAACTGGTAATAAACTTGATTATGTGTCTTTGGAATTTTATTTTTTGCAGTAGTAAGCCAACGCCAACATGCTTTTAAAACATGGAATGTACATAAAAGCATTTTTGATTGTGGAAAACAGTTTTGTAGGACATTTCTTTCCCCCAAGTCGTCATCTGTCATTATGACAGATGGCTGTATTTTAACCGGGAGTATATCTAGTAGAGCTTGTACCGCTTCTTGAAATATATCCTTTTTTTGACTACTACTTATAATGCACCCAATTGGCAAACCTCCCACAGGAGATTGCGTAACAAAAAAATATACTTTATGATCTTGAACATCACAGTTTCCTGTTGCATCCACAAATATCATTTCCGATGCCTGAGGTAGTTTAATAGCTCTTTGCATTATAGGTGTGCTTATTGAAATTGAATGGTTTTCGCCAAAAGTAGATATTTTAAATAATGTCCCATTTCTTTCATTTTCTGAAATTAATACATCTTCCAATTTCTTTAGCATTTCTGGGCCACTACGCTCGCCATATTGCTGCCTGAAGTTCCTAGTCCAAAGAGTTCGCACATCAGTTTTCGATGGAAAATAATGACGATCGCCTATTTTATCGTAATACTCATCACCCAATTCTTCCATTTTTGTAGTACAATACGTATGATAAGCCGATGCTACAGAATGCCCTCTTTCAAATAAATTTAATATAGCTTTTTTTGCATCGTCCCCCAAAGGTCTGGCACGTAGAGCTTCACCAACATCAGATCTATGATTGTGATTGTTTCGAAATTCTAATAAATAAGGATACTCTTTGTCCACTTTATTAAATGAATTATTGGCTTTAGACTTTGATATAGGTATAACTTTCTTTAAAGTTATTATTAATTTTGCTGGACAATCAATGTTTCTTGACCTTTTTTTATTTAAATCTGTGGTACTTTTTCTTCGCCTTGTATTAAAATGGCAATAATAAATTCGCTTAAACAAGTTGTTTCTAGCCTTATCCTTTTCAATTGTTTTTTCTATTGACCATGTCACTTTATTAATTTCTTGTATTTCTTCTACAAATTTCTGAAACAAAAATCAAAAACATTTTCCACCTGCATTTTTTTACGAAAAATTGTGATTTTTACAGTAGAGAAAGGTGCTACATTTATTTAAATTTCATAAAATTATTTTCGAGATATCTGAATTTTAATTTTGTCAGACGATGGAATAAAATTAGGTAAAACTTTTAATATTTATACGCTATTGGAGTAGTGTTATGATTTACGCGCCAAAACAATATTTACATCAACATAATCACATAACCTTCAATAATAAAATAAGTAGATATTAAGTATAATACCTCAATTTCTTCTTTATCCTTTGCACTAATCCAATAAAACGATTGTTTAATTAGTTTTGAATTAAAACTAACACTTTTCATTATGTTATCGATATCCATTTCAGCCAAAAACAAACAAAATATCTGCACAAGTTTCTTTCGCTTGACTAATGTAAAAATGCGATTAATGTAACAGTCTGGATGTCCATTTAAGTGCTATCGTGCACGTTACATATAAAAAAGCGTTCGTCCGCGTTCGGCTCGCCGAAGTGGATATCTTGACTGTTACATCTGAATATGCGAGCGGGACACCCCCAAATAGTCGTTTAGAAAATGAAAAACCGACCAACCTCGTTCTAGTCGCTAAGAACAGTCTATCTTTATATTTTCGAGGGTGCTGAACACGAATATGACATTTATTTTTTTCTAAAATTGGGGGAACATGGTCAAAATTGACTTTTTAACCGAAAATGCGAAAAAAACGATTTTATGATTTTCGACAATCAACTCGCGGTTTCTCGGCGAATAATTCATATTTTTTCACGAAAATTTAATGACGTCTTCTTCAACCAATTCTAGAGACAATAAAACTAGTCCGAAATCCCCAAAGCATTTTACATTCGAGCAATAAATTGAAGAAATTTTTTTTTCGAATTTTTGACTTTTTACGTATGATGAAAAAAGTTGAGTGAGGAAGTTTTTAATTGTTCATATCTGAATACGCAGTATTGAAATTTAGAAATCGAGGAAGTTTTTGGGAAAATTTGAGCTAGTAATATGCAGTAGAAAAAAAGATAGAGCGAATTTAAGATGAGCACTCTCGTCGCGCGGCTCCCGCATTGGGCGTGCGTACAGTTAGCAGAAGCAAACGTGAGCCCTGGTGGGCGTGTTCATGTCGCTGTAGTTGTATTTTTGTAGTAACAATTCGATATTTTGAATCGATAACCAAATATCGATACCATAAATGTCAACTGTTAAGAGATATGTAAACAAAGTCAAACTTGCTAAAAATGTAACTCTAAATATTGATAAAAAAATTTATATTTGACCAAAACTAAAACTACCGTTTGCCCTAAATGTCTATATTTTCAAATTACATGACTGTATTAATGTCATGAAAAAGAAGTGTCAAGTTTTTATGGAAAGCAACAAAATATGAACACATTGGCTATCTAAATAAAGTCTTCGACCCCAGTCAATATGGAAAAACCCCAAAAACAATAGCCATTTTATATATACCTTCTACAAAATATTCGAAAAACTATTGGATCCAAATTAGTGAAATTGTCTAAAAATCGGATAATCATCCTCGCATTGACAACACTGATACAGAATGAATAAAATGATGTATGTTAATGAAATCACTCGGTCATATTATTTCGATTATATTTAACAATTACTAATGGACAATCGTTAACATTGACTCTTGATTGGCTGCTTGCGATGACCTTATTTTAGTTCGCATATTTTCCGGGGCTCATGTTTGGTTCTGACAACTGTACCTTCGATATTTTATATAATCCAGTAATAAAATCGGAAGAAATAACAAATTATGGATGGCTCATTGAGAATGGTTATGTGCTTACGAATTATTATGAAGGTATCACAAGTATGGAACTTTTACAAAAGTATTTTTGTGCCTGCTCCGGAAAATCTCCGTGTTCAACGGAAGTATGCCCTTGCAAGCAATCTAATTTACAATGTTGCGATATTTGTTCTTGCAAATCTTCTTGTACAAACCGACATGACATTGTATCTGATGAATCTTAAAAATTAAAATGATGCTTAAGTATATATTTCATTTTTTCCTTCAAATGTTACTCTCGAACTTTCGTCTTTTTTCGTAAAGTTGCAATCGATTTTACTTGATATCTCTGATAAAATCGGATTTATCGACTAAAAATACCAATGCGGGAGACGCGCGGCGAGAGTGCTCATCTTAAAATCGCTCTATCTTTTTTTCTACTGCATATTACTAGCTCAAATTTTCCCAAAAACTTCCTCGATTTCTAAATTTCAATACTGCATATTCAGATATGAACAATTAAAAACTTCCTCACTCAACTTTTTTCAT